>ML792522.1:150138-166264 GCA_009831015.1 Picea engelmannii
AGAGGCCTTGAGCATAGTTTTCCTCTCTGTAGCAAGCTCGTTAAAAAATGAAACAACAATCTGGGGATCAAACCTGGAACCTTGAGCATAGTTCTTTTCCTGTGTCAAGCTCATTAAAAAATGAAACAATCACCTCTCCCTTCGAGTTGAGTCTTTCGCCAGATCTCGTAGATGTCGAGTCAAGTCTTTCATTAGGTCTCATTTGTTAACCTTCATTTCATCCACCTGTATCCTTTTTCTCCATCTAGCACAGTAATTGGTGACAACCTCAAAGTCGGTGAATGAATTGAAGCTTGGGGGGAATGTCTCCAGCCTTGGATGATCATCCTGGAGTCAAGCCACTAGCTTTCAAGTTGGGGGCATACCGAGCTTAGTCTTTGTTCTTTCTTGTGCTCGTAAATACATGAGAATGCAACCGGGTAAACTTTTATCTCTTTTTCGGACCCGTACGGATACATCACACGAAAAAGGAACCCCCCTGGAGTCATCTTTAAACCCTTTTCAGACTCTCTAAATATGAAAAGATTGTCGAGTGATCTTGCTTCCTTTCACACTCGTTAAAAGGTTAGAAAGGGCGTCTTGCGAGTGATAGTTTAACCCTTTTTCGGTCTCGTTGGACTACTGTACGAAAAAGGCACTGAGAGAGTTCCCTTTTAAGTGTTTTTCCAAACTCTATAATCCTAAAAAACCTTCGAGTTTTCTGTCTTTGGACTCGTTAAAACACACATCGATAGACCCATATGGGACCAAACCCTTACTTCTTCCAGTTCCTTAAACAAAAGAAGAGGAACTTACCGAAGGTGAGTTATATCGAGCATGTGTTATCCTCCTCGAGCTCATTAAATCAAAAAAGAGGTACTCATCTATCTGGATGGGGGAAAAAATTGAAAGGAGCAAGCCAAGCAGTCTTTTGAGAACATCATCTAGCACTTCTTAGAGTCGCCCTTGAGCATGGCACTTTGTCACTTTGCACATATCATAATCCGCTGAACCTCTGCACTGAGCCAATCCTCTGAGTTTCCTTTCACTCCTTTGGGTCAACCGATGCAAGTCATAGTATCCATTGCATAGTTTTGGTCCATGTCATGTTTTGCTGTTGTGCCTCAGTGTTCAAGGGACGTATCCACCTCTAGAGTCAGCCATCCCAAATATCTTGCCTCAAAACCTGTGTCAGTCCATCTCCATTTGATATGCCACTTACATCTCCATGTTTGTTTCGTTTCGTTGATGGGGGATACATCAAGACCCTCCCTCGACGAGTCTATTCCTGTCGACTCCAACACGTTATCCGAGAATCAGGCTTAGAAACTAGTTAGTACTTTGAGACCTGCATGCCTCAATGGCAGGCCTCCTCACATTCGACAGTGGGTTTACATCATTGACCCCTGATCGAATGATTCCATGGATGTTCGACCTCAGCTCATTTATTCACATTCGCTGGAATGTACTAGGGTACCTTGGGAATAATTGACATTAATGGTGATTTCCCTCGCACTTGTTAACGATTTACATCAATGACCGGTAATCAAGTGGCTTCTGCCATGTTCGACGTCAGGACATCTATTCACATGGTCAGATTCGTACCATATCGGGATTGGTATGAAGACCCTGGGTCGAGCCATCACTTTGATACATGCTTTGCCTAGGTTGCGATGGAGTTTATTTTGAACAATGACACATACACTGTCACATAGATCCACTTTGTATTGGTCGTGGCTATGTCTTGTGATCTCGTAGCTCCACTGTGTATTCTTCATGGCTATGATCAGTTCGAGTCATCAAAGTATAGATCCACATTGTATCTTTGGTGGCTATACACTTTTTATCAATACGATTATGGATCCGCAGTGTATTTTATGGCGGCCATATCCTGCTAAGTCTTGATCACCCAAGCATAGGTATGCCTGCCTTGGGTTTTGAAATATGTCATGATATTTGTTGGATGTTTGTGTGCAGCTTCTGTTAGGTTCTCCGAGTCTATACCCTTGCTTGAGAGTCTACAAAGTATTTCAGTCATCAGTTTGCATCTTCTAACTTCATACTTTGGGGGACATTCTGTTACACGTCAAAATTGCTCAGCTGGATAAGTGTCGCATTATCCCTCTTAATTGTCATAAGTGTCGCATCAACTTTCGCAAGTGTCGCAAGTTGGTCACTAGTGTCGCAAAGGATGTTCAGACATACTGTCATGATAACGACACTAAGGAGACACTTATAACATCTCACATGACTGATTTGAAGGAGGAGAACTGATCTACTGAAGTCAAACAACCTTTTTCCATCTGAAAGCACCCAAAAAACTGAGTTTTGGAGAGGAGCGCTCCCCCTTACACTATCTTGGAGTGCCGACGCTCCCAAATACACTATCAGGGAGCGTTATAACGCTCCCCTGGCCCTTTTGAGGGAGCGCTATAGATTTTGAGGGCACTGGCATCCCCTAAAGCTTACTAGGGAGCGCTACAATGCTCTGATAGC
Source organism: Picea engelmannii (assembly GCA_009831015.1). Taxonomy (NCBI): domain Eukaryota; kingdom Viridiplantae; phylum Streptophyta; class Pinopsida; order Pinales; family Pinaceae; genus Picea; species Picea engelmannii. The sequence continues at coordinate 152,614 of ML792522.1, forward strand.
CCTTTTGAGGGAGCGCTACCTATTCTCGGCGGTTGTTAAGCTGTTGAGATGAATGGGGGAAGCATCTTTTCATTCTTGGAAGGCAGTTGGATTCGAATCCCTAGTCCAGCCACGATCCTAGGGCAGATCCTCAACTGAAGGAGGAAACTCCTCACCTTCCCCAAGAATATCTCAAGATTGTTGAGCCTCTCCAAGGCTATATAAGCAAGCTTTATAATGGTGAACAAGGGACAGAAAGAGAGAATCATACCAAACTTATGATCTCATGAGTGATATGGAATGGAAAAGAGAGAATCACACCAAACTTATGATCTCATAACTGGTGCTGGGGGGAAGAAATGAATATGTGAAACTTATGATCTTGGAGGAAACTTACAGTCAGCCAAAGGAGATTGATCAGTGAAGCTGTTGTTATCCAGGTCTTGGATCTTTCAGGTAAGGGTTAGACAAAGAGGACTTGACGAAGCTGTCACATTCACATCTACGATTGTAAGTACTGCTGTCGTTATTCTCATTAATATGACACGCTTGGCCTGTTTCTTTCTAGTTTGTGTCTAATGTTACATGAACTTATCATTCAATGGTAGATCTGTTTTCAAGCTAATATCAACAGAGTAGGAAGTAGGTGTATCTTGCTTTGTCCGCAGAACTCAACGAGGAGAAAAAGATTGGAGCGCAACTCGGAGCGTTCAGGGACAAACGTCGATAACAGGTACTTCTATCATCCTTCCTCCTCATGTGTTAGTTTAGATAGATTTGAAAGAAATTCAGTGTCCACGTTAAGAATTTTTCTGTCTAGGGTTAAGGTCAAGCTCTAGAGGTCGATCTACTTGTCCGCAGGCAGATTTTCCTACAACAGCCCTACTTTCCTGTGCAGAAATAGTAAAATCCAGTACAATGGATTCTTCCATTGTGTTCGTACCGTGCGTAACCCAGTATGTCATTAATGCTTGCAGTTTTTTGTTGTGCGCCTTATGTCTATGGTAATTTATTGCTTGCAGTCACCTGCAGTGTGACTTAAGCCTTCTGGTTGTAATCATCATGGTTGCGTCTTTTCAGTGTCGGGTGGCGATGTAGAGTCCAGTGTGTAAGATTCCTTTTTACCCGTGCGCACACACCTTAAACAAAAAAAAATTTGCACCTGTTATCCGAGTTGTTGTTGTAACAAGGAGGTTGTTACATATGGTATCAGAGCCAGTTCGACCCGCGACTTGGGATTCTCCACAGCTTTCGTTGACCTGATTTGATATTACGGTTGCTAATCGATTGGATCGTATGCGTCCAGGTAACCATGGCTAGGGGATGTCTCGAAGGCAGACGATGGGGTGCTAAGGGAGGAGGCGCGACACCTCCAGTAGCATCCACGCCTAAGGGGTCTAACCCCCAGGGAGGCGAGCAGGTTCTCGGACAGGAGCAGATAGCGGTTGGCGATGTAGTTGGGATGATGAGATCCTTTCAGTGCATGTCCAAGGCTCTGATCAACCGATTGGACAGAGATGAGTCCAGGGCACCGAAACCCGCTGAGGTTCCACCGCGCATGCCGGCCGTTACAGGTAGCATTCACCATGAACTCGAGAAGGTTAAATTTCCCGAGTTCTTTGGTGCCCCGGGCGGTGCAGCCACCGAGGCATGGTTGGAGAACATGGCGATGTGCTTCGCACTTCGTGATTATACCTCCAACATGAAGGTCTGCATGGCAATCTTTCCACTGGAGGGGAGCACCCTTCTATGGTGGAAGACGCTCCTATCGCAGCTGAACATGGCCGTTGAAGATGTGTCAGGGGAATTATTCGAGGAACGGTTCCGAGAGAGGTACCTTTCAGAGGAATTCATTGAGCGTCAGCTCAATGAGTTCAACGCCTTACGATAGGGAGGTCGTACGGTGCCTGAGTAGGAGGGACGTTTTATGGTGCTACTCCGATATGCTCCGCACCTTAACACTGAGAAGCTTAAGGTCAACAGGTTCATTTTGGGCCTTAACGACAGCCTGCATGCAAAGTTTTAATATCTTGATGCCTCAGACCTTACGCGATGCCGTCTAGAAGGCAGTTGAACAGGACGAGTTTAGCTTCGTAGAGATGGCTTCAGGAGCCAAACAAAAGTTGGAGGAAAGGTTACGGGCTGCGCCCTTAACCTGGGAGAGTTTGTCACGAGGGTCAACTTGTACGTCACGATATTAGGATCTTATGACATCGTGATTGGTATGGATTGGTTGGAATCGCATGAGGTGATACTCAACTGTAAGACAAAACGGTTGAGCTTGGTTGATGATGAAGGACAAAGATGTGTGATTGGAGGACGGAACCAGGGAGTTTCCCTGAGGTTTGTCTCTTCCTTACAATTACGGAAGAGTATGCGCAAGGGGTGCAATATTTATGCCATCCTTGTGCTAAATGAAAAGGGAGTAGCGGAAGGTCTAGAACCCTTTCCGGTGGTGAAGGAGTTTGCGGACGTATTTCCAGAGGAGTTACCTGGGATGCCGCCGGAAAGGGAATTGGAGTTTACCATAGAACTGAAACCGGAGACCGAACCGATAGCAAGAACGCCTTATCGGATGTCGACCCCAGAGTTGCAAGAGTTGGAAATGCAACTGAAGGAGTTCTTAGACCGGGGACTGATACCTCCTAGTGTGTCACCGTGGGGTGCACCTGTTATTTTCATACGAAATAAGGACGGATCGTGGAGGCTCTGCATTGACTATCATCAACTGAACGAGGCTACGATCAACTGAATCAGTATCCCTTACCAAGAATTGATGATATGTTCGATCAAATGAAGGGTGCAACGGTGTTTTCCAAGATCGATTTGCGATCAGGATATCACCAGTTACGAATCAAGGAGGATGACGTCCCTGCGACTTCCTTTAAGACGAGATTTGGACATTACGAATTTACTGTTTTACCATTTGGACTGAAAAATGCCCCAGGGCTATTCATGAGTTTGATGAACGGGGTGTTCCGCGAGTACTTGGACAAGTTCATCCAAGTATTAATTGACGATATCTTGATCTACTCTCGGACGACGGAGGAGCAGGACGAGAACTTGCACTTGGTACTACAGTGTCTATGAGAGCACAAATTGTATGGCAAGTTGTCCAAATGCTGTTTTTATCGATCGAGGATTCACTACCTAGGGCATGTCATATCCGACGAAGGTATCGTTGTGGATCCAACCAAGGTTGAGGTTATTATGGAATGGCCTGCACCGAAGAATGTCACAGAAGTGTGTAGTTTTATGGGTTTAGCAGGATACTATCGACGGTTGTCGAGGGATTTTCGAAGATAGCAACTCTGATCACGAAATTGCAGAAGAAAAAAAATAAGAAGTTTGTTTGGACTGAGAAATGTGCGGAAGCATTCCGGAGGCTTAAAGAGTTGTTGACAACCGCGCCGATACTAAAAGTCCCTGACATGGACGTAGACTTCTTGGTATGCACTGACGCATCCAAGGAAGGTTTAGGTGGAGTCTTGATGAAAGACAGACGGGTGATCGCTTACATTTCGAGGAAACTGAAAAGGCATGAGGAGAACTATGCGACGCACGATTTGGAGCTATTAGCCATCGTATATGCCTTGAAGGTTTGGAGACACTACCTTGTTGGATGGAAATTTGAGTTAAGGACTGATTATTGTGGTCTACAACACATTTGTATGCAAAGCGACCTGAACGCGCGACAACGACGTTGGTCGAAATTGCTTAGCCAGTACGACTGCGAGATTACTTACATAAAGGGAACAATGAACCGAGCGGCGGATGATTTGAGTCGGAGGCCACACATCTTTTCGGTGTTGCCTCTTCAAACGAATATACGTGAGAAGATTCTCACTTTACAGCGTGACGACGACTGGTACAAAGAAGTCGAGGATTTTATCGGACAAAACATAATGATGGTACCACGATATGAGGGATTTGTTTTTTGATAGCGATGGGTTATTGAGGTTTGGAGGTCAGATTTACGTACCGCCAAATGACGAGTTGAGGATGTTGATCCTGAGCAAGGCTCATAGAGAAGTTTACATGGCTCACCCAGGAGTCACAAAGATAAGGGCAGACCTTAAAATCTTATCCTTCTGGAGGGGAATGAAAGCCGACATAGTCAACTTTGTGGCTAGTTGTCTAGAGTGTCAGTAGGTAAAGGCTGAACATAGACACCCGGAAGGATTACTTCAGCCACAGGCCATTCTAGAATCGAAATGGGAAGTTATTTCGATGGATTTTATTATTGGATTGCCACTAACGACAAGGAGACACGACTCGATTTTTGTAGTAGTAGACACTATTACGAAGAGTGCTCACTTTATTCCTGTGCGTACGATGTATCAGGCACCTGACCTAGCGAGAGTTTTCATCATTGAGATTGTGAGGCTGCATGGTGTGCCTAAGAAGATTATATATGAATGAGGATCGGTGTTGTTGGACGATTTTGGACGAGTTTCCAAGAGGCCTTGGGAACCCAACTTAATTTTAGTACTGCGTATCACCCAGAGACTGACGGACAGAACGAATGAACCAAACCTTGGAAGACATGTTGCGCATGTATGTGATGGACCAACAAAAGCATTGGGAGGAATTCTTGCCTCTAGTAGAGTTCTCTTACAACAACAGTTACCAGAGCACCATTAAGACGACGCCTTTGAGTTCCTTTATGGGCGACCATGTCGGAGGCCCTTGAGTTGGGATCGGCTTGAGGATAGGGTCCTGGTGGGACCAGAAGTGATCCAAGAAATGGAAGAGAAAATGAAAACCACAAGACAAAGGATTAAAGAAGCGCAAGATCGATAGAAGAGTTATGTCGATGCGCACCGAGTCGACCGTAGTTACGGGGTCGGCGATCGAGTCTTCTTGCGTTTTAAACCACATAAGAGTTCGATCAAGTATGGTAAGGGAGATAAACTCTCTCCTAGATTTGTGGGACATTTCGAGATTGTGGAGAGAAAGGGGCCCGTGGCCTATCGACAAGCCTTTCCTGATTCTTTGAGGCATATGCATGATATTTTCCATGTATCTATTTTGAGACATTATATTAGTGATCCTACACCTGTGATTGACATGAGTTCATTATAGGTATTGGATGAGGGAGCGCTCACGGTTGAGCCAGTCCACATCTTAGATCATCACGTTTGATAGTTACGACATCGAACGGTAGATCCGGTCAAGGTCCGGTGGGACAGTTACAATCCGCACTCGGCGACCTGGGAGGAAGCATATGATATGCGTCAGCAGTTTCCATTTGTGTTTGATAGATAGACTTATGATACTGTGATGCTTTTATTCCGGCATATATACTGAGAAACTTCAGGACGAAGTTTAGACCAAGAGGGGGTGTATGTAACATCCTTCTCCAGAGCACTGAGAAAACTTATTATGTGAGGACACTTGCTCGCAAGTGATCTGGACTTTTCTGATGTTAAAATATTTATAATTGATTATGATGCGTTATGATAGACGACATGATGTTTTACTATTTGATGTAGACAGGTGCTATTGACTCAGTTTATTGAGTGTGCAGGGTTTTGGACCTTGATGATGCAGAGGCATCGGTGGAACCCCGTTGGACTTTGGATTGAGTCAGGGAGTGTGCCATTGGGTTGATTTATTTACTGTGATATTTCATTTGATTTGATGATATTATGTTGACATTTATGACATGATTGTTGATGATGCAGGATGACGATAGCTTGCTGACCAGAATCACATATGGAGTAAAGGGGCCACACATGATTTCTAGAAAGGTTGAGGGAGAGGCGTGGACAGGAGCCCTGCCATAGCCTACTAGCACTCTCACCGTGGCTCGAACTGTAGGTTAACGATTACCTAGTTCGAGAGGATCCATGATGCCGTGAGGGCAGACTGCGACAGTCGCTCACGATGATCCTAAGGGGCACGCAATAAGGCGGGGGTGTTATTCCTTAGAGCCCTTAGTCTCCCACAAGTTCACCTGTCGGAGTGTTGACTCCAGGGGTTATAGATGTCTACCAATCAGTCCAGTCGGCGAGTGGCACCCTTGGAGCACGTGGTGCATCCTGAAGGGCACGTCGTGCAAAATAAACACAAGAAGAGAGTGGCACCCTTGGAGCACGTGGTGCATCCTGAAGGGCACGTCGCGCAAAAGAAACACAAAAAGCGAGTGGCACCCTTGGAGCACATGGTGCATCCTGAAGGGCATGTTGCACACAAGAAACGAACGAAGCGAGTGGCACCCTTGGAGCACGTAGTGCGTCCTGAAGGGCACGTCGCATTGATGATGAGGAAGAAATAAACCTAGATGGCCCTAAGACATTAACACCTTAAGAAATGCTTAAACAACTCCCCTAACCAATTGTCGCGTAGCTCAGAATCTAAGTCCTAAGCCTAAGACTTTTCTAGGGTAAAAATTTTAGTGTAACCTTAAAGAAAAAGGCCCTAGCATAAAAATAAAAATTCACACAAAAACCCACTTAAGTACTAGTTGGGTCTTCATAAAACTCTTGGGGTAAATGAAGAGAGTAAGGATTTAAATAAACATAGGAATTATTTACTCTTGTATTCTTTCTATATGAGACATTATACATCTTTTGTCTTTACAAAAAAAAAAGGGGGGGACTTTTGTCTTTAACTTTTCTTTTTTTCTAGGTAATAAAATTCAAAACTTTTTCTTCTTACCATATTTAATTTAAAATATAAAAACATGTCCACCACTTAAATGATTAAATATAAAAATATGACCACCACTTAAATGAATATTTATTTATATGATTATAACATACAAAGGTAAACCACAACCCACTAAAAATGGAAAACTTCATTAATATAGTTAATTTGAAGGCTAATAAGTAATAAAATTATTTACGTGGGGGAGTATAAGAGTTATGAATTTAAAAATAAAATGAAAAGACTAATTAGCGCACTTACCTTTTTGATTTTAAACAAAAAGAGGAAGGGATTAATAAAAATAGGGAAATTAAGTAATAAATGAAACCTAGACAATTAATAAGTTAAAGAAATTAATTTTGGAGAAAGGTGGGGGATGAATGACACTTGTACAACAAAGAATTTTTGAGGGTTTTTATTTAAAACTTAAATTAAATGTGATTAGGGTAAGAGGGGGTCTCAAAATTCTATAAAAGAAAGGAAGATGAGGAAGATAAAGGGCCGGGGGGGGTTTGGAGCATAACGTTACGCTGCTGAATTTGGACTGGACTGATTGCTTGTGAGGAGTTGGGATTTTCTCAGCTGGGATTAGAGTGGTAGCTCAGCCTTGGAGGCGAGCTGGGAAGCTAGGTATACTATTTGGACTGTGTGTGGCCCCTTTGAGACTTGGGGGGCTAAGGGGGAAGTAGAGTACCCCTAGCGTTTGGCTGGGAGGTACCGGTGTAGTCTCTACGGTCGACGAGCAGGAACGGCGTGGAGTAGGAGTGGCACTGAGCAAAGGAGTCATTTGCGGAAAGCGTTAAGGAAATGGTATGCTCATGTATTTAGTAAGGTAGAATGCATAGTGATTACTTCAGTGACTATGATTGTTTTATTGTAAAAATGTTGATTCAGCTGTTGTAATTAGATTAGGGCTGAACTGGAATGAACTATACTCCCTCCATTGCGTTGTATCATTAAAATGGCTACCACTGTGGCTGTCCTTAGCAGCTGATGTCTTATGTTTGTTGTGTGATTTTACCTTGAAATTTTTGTTGTTGGCGCAACTTTTCTTTTCTCACATTGTGCATTTTTACCTGGCTGAACCTTCCTTCTTGCATTGCCGATAAACCCCTGCTGTGTGTCCTCCTATTGCGCTTTGTGCTTTTATCTTGGTCTGTGGTAGTTTCTGTGTTGGCTTGCTTTATTTTTGCGTTGTCTTCGTGTATCGTGTAAAATTCATACCTCTGCGTTGGTGGTTGTGGTAACAAAAGTTTAACTATTTACCTGTTATCCCTGCGGTGGTAAGTGGGCAGGGTTGAGAAAGAAATTATGGTTTTATATTAACAAATTTGTAGGTTGAATTTTTTTCAACGTAGGTAACGTGGTAGGCTTTTAACCTAGCTCTGCGTATTCTTCACCAAAAGGGTAAACCGACTGTGTAACCTTCTTGTTGGCATTGGTTTCTGTATGTTTTGGGTCAGGGTCATCCAAACTCAGCGTCATCCTCTTTGTAACGAAGATTTAACCCCGAGCAAGCTGCATTCGATGGTGTCTGGTTTACCAGACAAGACTGAATCACGATGATAGGGAGTCGTGTTTATAAGGAAAGTCTGGGGTGAATTGAATTGCCTATCGGATTAAATTTGTTTGAGGTGAATTGATTTGTCTGTCGGATTGAAAGTGTTTTGGTCACATTGGAAATGGGTGCCCTTCTTTCGATGGGGATTATCCACCGTTCCCTTTTTGCCTCGCACCCCTTTTTCCTTACCCTATGATTTCTGGACCATTCAGGGCTGTCACCTAACTGGATCCACAACGTTTCATTTTTATTGAGGGTCTGTCAAACAGTTACGTAGTCATTCCAGATTGGCCGATTCAATTGTCTCTAAATGATTACCCAGCATTAACGTTGCTCACTCAGCGTTAACTACGACCCATCAGTCTACCCCACTGAAACAGTGTTGGTCGCACAACCTTACTACAGTTTTCCATGTGACTTGGTTGGATAGTCGCAGCATGGAGGTATTTGGTGCCCAAGAAGTCAGAAGTTTGAATCTCTTGTTGGTCGGTTGAACGAATCCTGATTGGGTTGATCCATGCCTGTGTGTTTATTCCACAAATCGTGGCCTGGGTAATTGTCGTCGACTGAACTCTTTCCATGATTTTCCGTGCAGTTGTCTGGCGGCCTGTAAAAGGGCAGTGAATGCTAGCAGAATGATCCAGAATTAGTAATTGGCCGAGTTAGTATTGCTCGCAGAATTTAACTTATATTTGACAGCATTTATGATAGCAACTTTGCATGGATTCGATGGATAGGTCCGTTGGTCTTAAACAACCAGATAACATTTATTGGACCTCAACTGCTTCAATTCCAAAAACCTTGATATTATTCGTATACAGTTTTCTAGATCTATAGTGATGAACAACCATTGGGATGTTTACTGAACTAGATGGAACTTTAAAGTGTCCTTATTTTTAATGATAAATTATTATAAGTTTATAATGATTAGTAAATTAGACAATAACGATTACAAGGTTTACTAATTGAATGATTATTAGATGTAAGTTTATATCGGTTGATTAGAACGATAATTCTATAATGATTGTATAGCACGTTAAGTTATAATGATTATTAGTTAGGCAATAATGATTCTAATGCTTATTAAATTGAAGGATTATTTAGAATGTTAGGTTCACAATGATTATTAAATTATGTTAATAAAGTGCCCTTGTGTTTAATAATAAATGATTATTCTTGTCATGATTAAGAAACTAGAACCATAATGATTGCAATGTTATTAACTCAGAGTGATTTTAGGAATGGTTAAGTTTGATTGCTATATTATGGATTTATTTTTACCATTAGCGTTTGCTAGGAATGGTAGGAATGGTTAACCTTTGATTATTATATTAGGGCAATGTAGTATTTTTCTAATAATAATGAATTATCATGATGGTTACTATGGGATGAGGAATTGCTTTAGGTTTTTCGATCAAGAAGGATCTGCTCTATGTATTTAATTAAGGAAGGAAACTCCCTTGTTTTAGGTCGTGGTTGCAAGTTATATGGGTAAGGCAATTTTATTATATTGTCCTGAATTATGTAAGAACAATGTGCTCATGAGAAATAAAAAGGTATTGTTAGGGTTAGATAACATATAATGGTAATGTTGATGGCTATCTAGTTTGCAAAGTTATAATAACATTGTGTCTTGGCCCTGGTGCCTTATGGTAATTTATTGTCATGGTAATGTGTACGGAGTAATGTCAATGCAATATATCGTTGAAATACGTAAGGGCGATGTTATGTCCATGTAAAATAAAATGTAATGGTAGTGTGGGATATCATATGAAATACAATGGCATCATGGTCTTATCATAGTACTATTGGATCTTTAGTTATGGAAGATTATAAATTGTGAGGTTCCTTGATCTAAGTACCATGGAGTGTTATGATTTAGTAAATGAGGTTTCTTGTTCGTTTTTTTTGAATGTTGAACTGGGTGGGTCGTTGTCTGAATCCTTCTACCTTACGCCTTCCATAGAGGTTACGGTCGGGTGTTTATTTACTGTTGTACTTGGATGAGTCATTTAATTACTGGGCCAGTTGTGTCGGGTCGGATGTAGACACCAGCCTAGTATATAAGTCTGTGGGTGTGATTATTCTTTTGTAAAGAATCTTGTGCCGTATCAAGATTCTTGGGCCCTTTAAAGGTAGGGTTTCCACTCTTGCAACACACCTGACGAAGATTACTAGTTTCTGCCTTAGAAGACGGCCAGGAGCCTATCTGACCTTCTCTCTCTCCGAAGCAGAGAACTAAGATTAAACTCCCTGCTTTCTTGTGCAGAAATAGTAAAATCTAGTACTATGGATTCTTCGTTTGTGTTCATACCATGCGTAACCCAGTATGTCATTAATGCTTGCAGTTTTTTGTTGTGCGCCTTATGTCTATGGTCGTTTATTGCTTGCAGTCACTTGCATTGCACCTTAAGCCTTCTGGTTGTGTTCATTGTGGTTGTGTCTTGTCGGTGTCGGGTGGCGACGTAGATTCTAGTGTGTATGATTTCTTTTTACCCACGCGCACACACCTTAAACACAAAAAAAAATGCACCTATTATCCGAGTTGTTGTCGTAACGAGGAGGTTGGTACAATTTTGAACTTCATGTGTCATTGCATCCTTTTTCTATAGTTGGAGTGTGTACTACTGTTTCAATATTTTGATCTCTTATTCTTTGATCTCTTCCTTGTTGCTTCCTATAGATTAAAATATGATCTTCAAACAACATTGAGGTGGTATATATTTTAAATATGTTGTGGGAAATATCAAAGGAAAGGAGTTTGGGTGTGGTCTGAGAGGTTCAAAAGTGCATGAACTTATGGAAATACACCTATAGTACAACAACATTGTTAGAGGTAATGTATAGGTAAGGTGTTGTTGAGGAGTGAAAGAGATATGTGTGGTGATATTTAGTGAATATGTAAGACTTAGTGTGACTGTCATACTTGGTGAGTTGCAAAAACTAGTAAGGAATACCTAGAAGCAAGGATGCACAATCAATATGGATTACATCACACAAATCTATGTCACGAAAATGAGGTCCAATAGAAAAGGTGACAATGAGTTTTTAAGACACCAATAAAGACTAAGCATATTATTTAATCCAACCAATATGGTATGGGTATAGATGAGGAGTGACCAACAAATCCAATCCCTTGACAAGGGTAGTTGAGACAAAATTCTTTTGACTAGATCATTATTTATAATTACTTGAATCACATAGTTTTTATTTTGGAAATTGTGAGTAAAAATTGTTACATGGTGATATATATACTACCATGGATATACCACTAGAACAATTAGTCATAATATATATTATAATATTCTACAATCTATTATTATGTAATGTCTTACTTTAGATTACGGATTTCATATTACTAGGTTAACATGTAGTCAATCATTTTCATCACTTGTTTTCTGTAAACTGGATTTTTTGCAATTTGTAACAAAGGGATTGGGATGTTGATTTTATTAATATCATTTTATATATTAAAGGAACTGCTTATTTTTTCTGTTTATTTTGGTTCTATATATGATTTCTTTATAACCTATGATTNGGGGGGGGGCTGTGATTTCTTTCCCTTTGTCTTTATTTATTTATTTTTCTGGTTGACCTTGATTATTCGATTTGGTTGTATTTACATTGTTTCTTGTTATAAGGTCATATTTTATATGTAATTCATATTGTAATGCATCTGATAAGGCTCTCTATTGAGATGATGATGAATCATAATGATTATTATTATCTTCTTCATTGAAATGTGAGTTAAATATTAAATATTTTTCATAGCCATCCCGAGTCACATATAACACTTCAGAAGGATCACCTTCCATCATATTAATATCCTCATCAATATCCTCAATTTGATCTTCTTGAATTTATCAACCAAATTTTCATTTTTTATAGGAGCTTGTATAAGTCGATCTTCATTTCTCCTTTCTCTCTACAAAACCTGGTAATGATTAAAATGCCTTCGAAACGGATTTTGGTTTCTATTTTTAGGCCTTCTTCTCTATGTTTCCATCCTTTCCATTTTATTTGATATATCTTTGATAATTCTGGACATCTATTCAATTTTTTCCTCCTGATTTTTGTTAGTACTAGATGTACCAACTTGTTCCTTTTGTTTTCTTCTTTCTTCTTTCTCTTTCTATTTATCTTGATTCGTTTCTAACTCTAGATTTTTCTGATTCAATCACGTTGGATTCAATTTCTATTGCATCATGTTGCATACTAGTTAAGGTGGTGGATCTCCTTTCTCTAAGCAATAAGGAAAATTCGGTATCAAAAGAGCCTGCAAAAGTGACTTTTGTTGCTGGTTGTGATGGTTTGATGTCTGCAGGTATTTAATTGTAAATTTTATTAAATCTATTGATGAAATCTAAGACATATTCATTTTGTTTATTTTTAATATTCCCAAACCGAGTAAAAAAATGTAAATGATCTTTATTTTCACCCCATGCCTAAGGAAAGCAGATTCTAGAGCATCCAAAGAATTGATGGAATTAGGGGGGAAGTACTTAAACCATGTCCTCACTTCACCCTCAAATTTATGAAAAAAGATTGTAACATCCCACTCTGGCGCACTGAGAGCACTTATTATTTGAGGACACTTGCTCGCAAGTGATCTGGACCCTTTTTATGTTAGACCTTTTACATTTGAGTATGATGTGATTGACAGATGACGTGATGTGTTACTATTTGATGTAGACAGGTGCTATTGACTCAGTTTTATTGAGTGTGCAGGGTTTTGACCTTGAGGATGCAGAGGCATCGACAAAACCCCCTTGGACTCCGGACTGAGTCAGGGAGTGTGCTTTTGGGTTGATATGTTTATTATGATGTTTCATTTGATTTGATGTTTTGACGTCGACATTTCTGACATGATTATTGGTGATGCAGGCTGACGATAGCTTGCCGACTTGACTCACATATGGAGTAAAGGGGCCACACACGATTGCAGAGAGGTTGAGGGAGAGGGGTGGACAGCAGCCCTGCCACCGCCTGCTAGCACTCCCGTCGTGGCTCGAACTGTAGGTTAACGGTTACCTAGTTCGAGAGGACCCACGATGCCATGAGGGCCGACTGTGACAGTCGCTCACGATGATTCTAAGGGGCGCGCAATAAGGCGGGGGCCTTATTCCTTAGAACCCTTAGTCTCCTACTAGTTCACCTGGCGGAGTATTGACTCCAGGGGTTATATAGGTCTACTAATCAGTCAGTCGGCGAGTGGCACCCTTGGAGCACGTGGTGCATCCTGAAGGGCACGTCGTACAGAAGAAACTTAGTCGATGAGTGGCACCCTTGGAGCACGTGGTGCATCCTGAAGGGCACGTCGCCAAAAGAAAGTCCAGAGGCGAGTGGCACCCTTGGTGCACGTGGTGCGACCTGAAGGGCACGTCGCAGTAAAGGTGGTTGATGGAGTCAGCCTAATTAGCCCTAAGTCTTCAGCACCTGAATAAAACCTTAAGCATTACC
>ML792522.1:213205-267509 GCA_009831015.1 Picea engelmannii
AAGAGGATCCCCATTTATAAATGTACTATAGGATCCACCTCATTGGACATTGGTGCGTTAGCCCAACTTGTTTCAACACCTTTCCACATGTTCAATGACCGTGACCGTTGGTATTTTGACTTGGTGAACATACTAAGGTGACCATTGGAGGGGGAAATCTAGTTTCCAAAATGTCGCAATTGCGACATACATTTTCACAAACGTGGCAAGAGAGATGTTCTAGTGGAAAACGTGGCAAGAGCGACGTTAACGTAGAAAGAGAGACATACATATTCACAAATGTGGCAAGAGAGACGTTCCAGTGGAAAACGTGGAAAGAGTGACGTTAAGGTGGCAAGAGAGACGTCAACGTGGCAAGAGAGACGTTATCGAGCAATATGAATTTTTTTAATAAATTTCCTCTATTTTGCGACAATATGGACAATTTTGTCCATAACGCCGCAAATAAAACGTCGAAATTTTTACAATATGTAGTAGTGATTACATATATATTTACACATTAAATGTACATTTATCCCCATTTATTCCCCCATTGGGGTCATATCATATACTTTTAACCCTATATATTTCCCCTTTGGGTCATAACATATCATGACTGAGCTTTCGAATGAAGTGCATGTATAGATTGATGTGTTTTCTTTGTTGATATTGAATTGGGTCATTGGTGAACTTAAAGGAACTCTAATTATCTCACAAGAGGTTTTGCAGATGTTGGTGCTGGAATCCAAACTCTAAAAGAATCCGTCAAAGCCACAGGGATTCCTAACTTGCATTTCCCATTGATCAGTACCCTTGTTTTGTTGAAGAAAGTGAAATAATTTGTTGTTTCTTACAAGCCCAAGTGATAGGTCCTGAACCAATGATGAAAACATAACATGTAGTATACTTTCAATCATTAAGGTTGTCATCCCAATCTAACTCAGTGAAACCAACCAATAAAGGAGTCCCCCCTGAAATGTTATGTATCCTGAAATGAACTGTACTCCAGATATACTGAAGTATTATTTTAGATACTTTCCAATGGTTTTCATTGTGTGTTTTCATATACTGGAAAACAAGACCAGCAACAAAAGAAAGATCGGGATCGATATGAGTCAAGCATAAGAGTCTACTAACTAAATGATAGTACAAAGTGGCATCAACTTCGAGAGAAGTATAGGTGGAAACAAGTTTGAATCCAGACTAGAAGGGAGAAGGGGTTGGTTAACAATATTCCATGTGAAAGAAACAAAGAAGGTAACAAGCATACTTATACTCATAAATAACAATTCCTTCCTTGGTTTGAAAAACATGGAGGCCAAAGAAATAGCGCAAAAATCTTGTAACGACCCCCGTCGTTACGACAACATGCGACACATAACAAGAGCAAATTTTTTTTTTTTTAAACGAGCAGGAAGGTAACAACAACAATTGTCGATCAATGCAAATTGAAGACGAACACAACACATGCAATTCAGGCAATAGACAAATTAATGACCCAACACACAAGCACATTATGCCACTGGATGTAACATACGAAAATCAAATAGGCAAATAAAAATGACTACCCGCCCGTCCTACCCTGCATAGTTAGGACCTCCAAGACACATAAGCAACGCTCAAGCCCAGGTTCCCATCGATTTTGACCAGTTAAGGTCTCAAGGCTCGCGTCTATTCTGAGGAACAAGGAGGTTTCTACATCCTGCCCGACACAAGCAAGACCATGCCTACTAAGCTAAAATACGACATCAATAAACCAAACACAAAAACCCCGACCGACATACGTAACACAAACCTTCAATGCGAGCGAGAATTAGCAATCATTGATCAACATTGCATGGTGCACAAATAAATAAACAACATTCAATCATTAGTGGCTCGTCATCACGCACAACCAAAATAAATCTATATTTAGTCAATACTTTAATCAACCTTAAATTTACGAGCACACAAGAGAGATGACATACAAATCTATCCAACAAAACCAAATTTGAGGCACAATCCTATTTAATTTCTAGGCAAGGTAATTGATCAATCGTTAATTAAAATAAAAATCAAGGTGTTCTGAAGTGATATACATTCTGGGGACCCTCATGACATCTCACATCCATCAAGTCAATGTAAATGTTAACTACAATATTCATCTTGGAAATTTAAATAGGAATTGACTAATAAAACTACATCTTGTTATGCCTCCTTCTAACTTCTACAAACACATAATTTGTTCTCCATTAACCCATTTACATCATACACCATTAACCTCCGAAGACATGAAATTCCTTGCATTGATGCGTTATTACATTATTGTACCTGAGTTTTATCATTAAGATTTCTTGTGAAACACTGATATACATCAAGGAAATATAAGGATTGTACAATCGTCAAATGCAATTTAATTAAAACTGAAAGATCGATCACGGTTTATTAAAATGCTAAACAGTTTGTCATACCATAGCTAGAGTTGAAAGCAAGAGATCTTCTAAATTTTGACTTGAAATCATGGTAAAACATTGTTTTAGTTTACAGTGTAATGCTCGAACACAGTGTAATAAGATCTTGATCTGTTTTCTTAAATGCAGTATCAACCTCCCTAGAATTATAAGGTTCTCTTAAGCTCAAATTCCATGTATGGAATACTTGCAACAATCGTAATTATATCCAATCAACAATTATAAATAATAGACCTGGAACTAGTAAGGCTGATGCTAACCATTAAACAACACAATTGTTACTCTAAAAAAATTATAAGACTTTTATCACAAATAAATGGGCACAAAAGTGGTGTTAATCACAGTTTTCATTGTTGCATCCATCATTACAACATTAAATCTATTACAAAAAATGTGTCAGGGGAACTAATTACTCAAGTGCAGAATGCAAACGAAACCCGTCACTGGCAAAATAATCTCACAAGCATAGATTTACCAAGGTCAATGTTGCTATCAACGACTATAAATATATGCATTATTAAATTCATTCATGCCATTTCTCTGTCAATCAAATCACCACTAGCTCTAACCATTAATTACTTAAATCCCTTGTGATATTCAGAATCCCTGCATAAATAGACCAAATCTCAAGGTAACAAAAACTCTCAATCACTAAATATTTTCATTTTTGTGTGATGGTTAAAATCTCGGGGTGGTATAAATTTCTGTGTAGTTAGAAAATAGCGTTTTAATAATCAAGGATATAAAATATGGGCACCTTGTCCGTGAAGTAATTTCACAAATCAATAGAACCACCACTGCCAATTAAAAATTCCCAGGTATGTAATTAAATTTAAAAACACCATGACTATGTCAATCAACAGTTCAGTGATCCCACTGGCCAAATTGTCAACATGTTGTAACAAACAGAAGATATAAAAGGTTGAAGAGCAATCGTTATATAGAAAATCATTTTACATAAATTATGCATATCGTTATACAAAAATTATGCATATTGTTATACAACAAATCGTTATACAGAAATTATGCATATCGTTATACATAAATTATGCATATCATTATACAACAAATCATTATACAAAAATTATGCATATCGTTATATAGAAAATATGAAAGGATTGAGGAGCAATCATTGAGAAAAGAAATGTGTTAAGAAACTAGGTTGTCTAAGTCTATCGCGTTGACTATGAGGGTTCCTACAAGCTCATAGTGGTACTATCTGATATTCTCAGAAGTCCTCGACAAGGTAGAGATTGCAAGGAATACTTCTAACTGTAAAGTAGTAAAGAGGAGACGGTGCTTCTCCACTATACCATAAAACTCTAGAGAGATGACTCTAATCCCAAGATCAGTACAAGATTCAAATTCTGCAACGTGACAAGAGATGGTACTAATCATAGACTAGGCTAGCATTGCAAGATAGTGAAGGTTTATTCATTAAGATTTCCGACATAGAGATACAAAGGATCCAAGACACAAGGTTAAAAAAAACAAGGCACAGAGAAAAGGAATGGTTCGTTGGGTAAAGAGAGGGAATAAACACCCAAGAGAGAATTCCTTACTGAGCAGAGAAATGATTCTACAATTATTATCCATGCACAGGAAAGCAAGGCATTTGAATCTAAATCTTTAACACCGGAGTGAAAGACAGTCGATTCAGCAACTGTTCGACTACTCAGGCACACAATAATAACTTAAAGGATAAGGGAACAAAAGACAAAACAAGTATCTACTTCCATACCTTCTCCGTGGAGGACAAAATAATAAGAATAAAAATGAAATCAAGAAATAAAGAAAACGCAAGAAGGAGATACAAAAGCACAGACAAGGTTTTGAGTCTGGGGCTCATTCTGGCGACACGCAATTAGAAAGTAACTCATAAATACAAGATATTGTGGATAGCAAGGTTCCTTACAGGATGAATCAAGCGATAAGGGGATTACACTTACTGTAGAATTACATATGCGAGGAAAGATCATGGCAATGAAATCGTCATCCGAATACAGTAAAATAAACAAGTGAAATTTAAATTTTATTGTAAGAACAACTTTAACAGGTGTACCTTTACCGAAGATGATGAGGCGAAAACGTCCTCCTGTGTGTTCGCTCCATCTAGATTCCTCTTTTCGACTGATGAGGCCTCATCGGTACCTCCCATCCAATGCTAGGGGTACTCTTCTTTCCCTTGAGCCCCCCAAGCCGCAAAGGGGCCATGCACATGATACCAAAGAATGTTAGCACCCATATCGCCTCGCAAGGTCAAGCTACCACTCGTTAGCCAAGCTGGGTATCCCAACTCCCATAAGATAAAGTTCAGTCAAGATGAAATTTTAGCAGCATAACGTTACACAAGCTAGATGTGATCCACACTCCTCATCCACCATCCTTTTTATAGATTTTTCATAGTCATTAGTTTCCCAAAATCCTAATTAGATTCATTTTTTCATTTAATTAATTTTGAAAAACCTCCCCCATACACTTGTTGCCCGATCCCCTAGTTGCGCCAGAAAATCAATTTTATTAATTAATTAAATTTGTCTATTTCCCTCACCCACCTAAAGCATTCCTAAAAATGCTCCTTGGTGTCCCATTATTCCCTTACAATTATTAAATGACTTACGCCTTACTTAAGTCCTAGTTGAGTTCATAAATAGAAAGTTCCAAAGGCTAGATTCCTTACTAAGTTAGACATTCCCTTTTTTCTTTAAGTTTCCCATTTTCTTTAAGTTTCCCCTTTTCCTTAGGTTTCCCCCTTTTCTTTAAGTTTCCCTTTTTCGTATAGTTTCCCTCTTTTATAATTAAGTTCATAATTAACAAGTTTAGACAAAAACAACCAATACCCCTTTTATTAATTAAACCTTTATTAAAATATCCACTTTAATTATTAATGCTTGAATTTTCTTTACCCCCTTCCTATTATATGTCTAATGAACATTTTTTTTTGTTCTAAGGTTCTACTTAGACTTAGGTTTTTAATCCATTAGGCTTGGAGATAGTTCTTAAGGGAATTTTTTTATTATTAAACTTTACTTATCACATCATTCATTTTAAGGTCGAACAAGTCCTAACGAGGCATAGTTTTCTAGGCATTAGGTTTATTAAATTATCATTGTTAAAATCGTGACGTGCCCTTCAGGATGCACTACTTGCTCCAAGGGTGCCACTCGCCTCTTTCTGTTTTCTTTGGGCGACGTGCCCTTCAAGATGTACTACATGCTCCAAGGGTGCCACTCGCGTCTTGAATTATTTTGGTAGACGTCAAACCCCTGGAGTCAGTACTCCGTCAGGTGATCTTGTGGGAGACTAAGGGCCTCTAAGGAATAAGAAACCTACCTTATTGTTCTCCCCTTAGAATCATCGTGAACGAATGTCACAGTCTTCCCTCACGACATCATGGGTATTCTTGAACTAGGTTATCATTAACCTACAGTTCGAGCCACGATGAGAGTGATAGTAAGATGTGGCAGGGATGCTGCCACACCTCTCCCTAAATGTACCTAGTTGTCATGCATGACCTCTTTACTCCAAATATGAGTCTGGTTGGCAAGCTATCGTCAGCCTACATCCATCAACAAATCATGTCAGCAAAAACAATCAACATCAAAATATCTAATTATATGTACATATGTCACATCAATCAAATTTAAACCCTAATAGTCCACTCCCTGACTCGATCCAGAGTCCAAGGGGTTTCATCGATGCCTCGACATCCTCAACGTTGAGAGTCCTACACAAATCATGAGAACCCAATCAATAACACCTGTCTATGTAAATATAAAAAAAATAACATATGATCAAAATCACAATATCTCATAATCATAATCAAATCAGCCAATCATATGAAGAACCAGATCACTTGCACACAAGTGTCCTCAAAGAATAAGTTCGCTCAGTGCATGAAAGAGAGGATGTTACATACACCCCCTCTTGTTTTAAACTTTGTCCTGAAGTTTCACAATATATAAGTACTGAAATAAAGTGTCTCACAGTATCATATATCTAACTATCAAACAAAAATGGGAACTGTTGATGCATATCATATGCGTCCTCCCAGGTCATCGAGTGTGGACTATAGTTGTCCCACTAGACCTTGACATGATCTATTGTTCGATGTCATAGTTGTTGAATGTGATGGTATGGGATGTGGATTGACTCCTCCATGATCACACCCTCATCCGATACCTACAAGGAACTCATGTCAATAACATATGTAGGATCACTAACATAATGTCTCAAAACAGATACGTGAAAAACATCGTGTAGACGCCTCAAAGAATTAGGCAAGGCTAGTCGATATGCCATGAGCCCCTTCCTTTCCAAAATCTTGAAGGGTCCCACGAAGCTAGGAGAGAGTTTAGCGCCCTTTCCAAAATTGATCGAACTCTTATGCTATTTCACCCGCAAGAAGACTCAATCTCCAACTTCATAACTACGATCGATACGACACGCATTGACATAACTATTTTGTCGATCTGATGCTTCCTTTATCCTTTGTCTTATGGTTTTCATTTGGTAGTCCATTTCTTGGATCACTTCAGGTCCCACCAGGACCCTATCCTCAAACTGATCCCAGCTCAAAGGTGTCTGACACAGTCGCCCGTAAAGAAACTCAAAAGGCGCCATCATAATGGTGCTTTGATACCTATTGTTATATGCAAATTCTACCAGTGGAAATAATTCTTCCCAATGCTTATGTTGTTCCATCACGTACATACACAACATATTCTCCAACATTTGGTTGGTTCGCTTGGTCCTCCCATCTGTTTTCGGGTGATATGCAATACTAAAGTTAAGTTGGTTCCCAAGGCCTCCTAGAAACTAGTACAAAATCATCCTATAAACACCGATCCTCTATCGAATATAATCCTCTTAGGCATGCCATGCAGCCTCACAATATCACTGATGAAAATTATAGCTAAGTCAGGTGCCCAATACGTTGTACACATAAGAATAAAATGAGAACTCTTCGTTAGAGTGTCGACTACCACAAAAATCGAGTCGTGTCTCCTTGCTATCAGTGGCAGTCCAACAATGAAATCCATCGAAATGACCTCCCATTTCGATTCTGGAATAGAGTGTGGATATAGTAATCCTTGCAGATATCTATGTTCATCCTTCACATGCTGACATCATAGACATCTTTCCACGTAGTTGACTATGTCTTCCTTCATTCCTTTCCAGAAGAATAAGGGTTTAAGGTCTTCCCTCATCTTCGTGACTCCAGGATGAGCCATGTACACTGCTCTATGAGCCTCGTTTAGGATCAAAATCCTCAATGCATCTTTGGGTGGTATGCAAATTTGACTTTTAAATCTCAATAATCCGTCGTTGTCCACAGTAAATCCCTCAAATTTTGGTACCATCATTGTGTTTTGTTCGAAAAATCCTTGACCTCTTTGTACCAATAATATTCACGATGTAAATTTAGTATATTTTCACATAGATTCGTCTAAGGAGGAATCACTAAAAATATGCATGGTCTCTGACTCAACACATCCGCCACTTTTTTCACTATTCTTTTCATGTAAGTAATCTCAAAATCGTATTCGCTAAGCAATTCCGACCAACGTCGTTGTTGTGTGTTCAAGTTGTTTTGCGTAAAGATGTGTTGTAGTCCATAGTGGTCCATTTTTAGTTCAAATTTTCTTCCAATAAGGTAGTGTATCCAAACTCTCAAGGCATAAACATTGGCTAACAACTCCAAATCATGCATTTCATTTTTCTCCTCATGCCTTCTCAACATTATCGAGATGTAAGCGATCACTCGATCGTCTTGCATCAATACTTTGCCTAAGACTTTCTCAGATGCCTCAGTGCACACCAAGAAGTCTGTGTCCATGTCAGGGACCTTTAGTATTGGCGTTGTCGTCAACATCTCCTTGAGCCTCCGAAATGGCTCCGCGCATTTCTCGGTCCAAACAAACTTCTTGTTATTCTTCTGCAATTATGTGATTGGATTCACTATCTTCAAAAAACCCTTGATGAATCGTCGATTATATCCCACTAAACACAAAATATATGCACTTCAGGGACATTCGTTGGCATAGGCCATTCCATAATAGCTTCGACCTTTACTGGATCCACAACGATACCTTCATCGGAGATGACAATCCCTAAGTAGTGAATCTTTGATTGATAAAACGAGCATTTAAACAATTTCCTATACAATTGTTTCTCTCATAGACATTGTAGTACCATGTGCAAGTGCTCGGCATGGTCCTCCATCGTCATAGAGTAAATTAAAATATCATCAATGAATACTTGGATGAACTTGTCCAAGTATTCGCGGAACACCCCGTTCATTAAACTCATAAATACCCCCGGGGCATTCATCAGTACAAACAGTAAAATAGTAAACTCATAATTTCCAAAACTCATCTTAAAGGAGGTCTTAGGGATGTCATCCTCTTTGATTCGTAATTGGTGATACCCTGATCTCAAGTCGATCATTGAAAACACTGTCGCACCCTTCATTTGATCAAATAGATCATCGATCCTTGGCAATGAATATTGATTCTTGATCATTTCCTTGTTCAAATGACGATAGTCAATGTATATTCTCCATGACCCATCCTTATTCCATATGAAGATAACATACATACCCCACAGTGACACACTTGGACGTATAAGTCCTAGGTAGAAAAACTCCTTCAGTTGCATTTTCAATTCCTATAAGGCGTTCTTGCTATTGGTTCAGTCCTAGTTTTTAGGTCTATGGTAAATTCTAATTCCCTCTCAGGCAAAAACCCTGGTAACTCCTCTTGGAAGACATCCACAAATTATAGCACCACTGGAAGGTTTTCTAGACCTTCCGCTACTCCCTTCTCGTTTAATGCAAGGATGACATAAAGCTTACATCCCTTGTGTATTCTCTTTCATAACTTCAAGGAAGAGATGAACCTCATGGATACTCCTTGGTTCCGACCTACAATCACGCATCTCTGTCCCTCATCATCGACCAAGCTCAATCATTTCGTCTTATAGTCGAGTATCACATCATGCGATTCCAACTAGTCCATATTGATTACTACGTCATAAGATCCTAAGATCATGACGTACATGTTGGCCTTCATGAAAAAATATCTCAAGTGAAGGCTATAGTTTGTAATCCTTCCTCCAACCTTTTGCTTGGCTCTCGAAGCCATTCCTACATAGCCTAACTCGACTTGTTTGATTTCCTTTACATAAATTCATTTTAATGCTGCACAAAAAATAAAACTCTTTGTAGCACATGGATCTATAAAATAATAAGGGCCTGGTCAGCGATGGTACCTAACGTCCCAAGCACGGTCGACCGGTGCTCTTCCTGGCGGTTATTCTCTATTGCATGAATTCGATGGGCATTTGCCAAATCTCCCATGGTACTCGGTCTGATTGATCTAAATACTCTGGTCCTCTCCACTGGGCATTCACGCTGGTAATGTGGCTCCCCACATGTCCAAAACCCTTTCGTCGGTCCATTACTCATGGTACCTAAAGTATAAGTTAACGACCCACCGACCTGGAACCCTAGTTTGTTCTGCTAAACATGCCTAGACTGTTGCTGCTGCGGTCGACTATGTTGTTGGTGTTGTGTTCCTCGGTAAGAAGTATTCTATTGAGGGACTGGTTGCCAAGGTGTAGTGAAAGTGGATCCTCTTTGGAAGCCATGATATCTTGGTGAATGTCTAGCTGGTGTCTGATGCTGCTGCGCACCAGATGACACCTACCCCGTTGGTATCGTTGGAGTCCTTCTCTGACCCCCACCGATAAGATCCTCCTCTTTTATGAGGTCCTTATGGACAACATCATTCAATATTTGAGGCATCATAATCCTAAACTTTGCACTAATTTTTACATTAAGGCCATACACGAATCTATTGACCTTAAGTTTCTCGGTATTCAGGTGTGGAGCATATCGAAAAAACTCCATAAAATGGGCCTCATACTCTGGCACCATACAACCGCCCTGTCACAAGGTGTTTAACTCATTGAGTTGATGCTCAATGAATTCCTCAGATAGACACCTCTCTCGGAATCGTTCCTCAAACAGTTCCCATGACACGTCTTCGACAACTGTGTTCAATTGTGGCAGGAGCGTATTCCACCATAGAATAACACTCCACTTTAGTTTAAAGACCTCCATGTGGACCTTCATGCTGGAGATCGTAATCGTGAAGTGTGAAGCACATCTCCTTGCTCTCCATCCAAGCCTCGATGATTGAGTCATCTGCGACACTTGTGGACTTGAGAACATATCCCTATCGAGTTCTCGGTGAATGCTAACGGTACTGGCTGGGGCACGTTGTGGAACCTCAGGGGTACAAATTCCCTGGCCTCATCTTAGTACAGATGCTGAATCAAGGCCTCTGACATTCCCTGGAAGGACCTTGTTAGACCATCAACATCCATTACAATAATTAAATCCATCCCAAGGACTTGTTCTTCCCCTTAGGGGTTAGGCTCTGAGGACGTGGGCACTTTTGGAGGCATCACATCTCCTTCCATGACACCACGTTGTGAACCTCTCTAGCGTCCTCTAATTGAGATCACAACATGGACACGTTAAATTTTTAATTAGCGCTAGGTTATTACTCAAGGGTTTACTGCAGTGGAAATCATGGCGATCCATAGTCGCATGGTTGAACCCACTCCGATACCATATGTAATGACCCCCGTCATTAGGACAACATGTGACACATAACAAGAGATTTTTTTTCTTTTAAATGACAAGGAAGGTAACAACGACAACTTTCTATCAATACAACTCGATGACAAAAACAATGCACACAATTCAGACAACAGACAAATTAACGACCGAACACACTAGCACATTATGCCCATGGGTGTAACATACAAAAATCAAATAGGAAAATAAAAACTACTACTTGCCCATCCTACCCTTCACTATTAGGACCTCCAGGACACATAAGCAATGGTCAAACCCAGGTTCCCATCAATTTTGACTATTTAAGGTCTCAAGGCTGGTGTCTGTTCTGAGGAACAAGGAGGTGTCTAAATCCCGCCCGACACAAGCAATACCACGCCTACTAAGCTAAAAGACGACATCAATCAACCTAACACAACATCCCCAACTGACATACGTAACACGAACCTTCAATGTGAGCAAGAATTAGAAATCATTGATCAACATTGCATGGCGCACAAATAAATAAACAACAACCGATCATTAGTGGCCCTTCGTCACGCACAACCAGAATAAATCTATATTTATGAAATAATTTAATCAAACTTAAATTTATGAGTGCGCAAGAGAGATGACATACAAATCTATCCAGCAAAAAAAAAATTGAGGCGCAATCATATTTAATTTCCAGGCGTGCTAATTGATCAATCGTCAATTAAAATAAAATTCGAGGCATTCTGAAGTGATATACATTCTGGGGACCCTCATGAAATCTCGCATCCATCAAGTCAATGTAAACGTTAACTACAATATTCATCTTGGAAATTTAAATATGAATTGACTAATAAAACTACATCTTGTTATGCCTCCTTCTAACTTCTGCAAACATAGAATTTATTCTCCATTAACCCATTTACATCATACACCATTAACTTCTGACGACACAAAATTCCATGCATTGATGAGCTATTACATTCTTGTACCTGAGTTTTATAACTAAGAGTTCGTGTGAAACATTGATATACATCAAGGAAATATAAGGATTGTACAATATTCAAACACAATTTAATTAAACCTAAATATCGATCATGTTTTAATAAAATGATAAATTGTTTGTCATGCCATAGCTAGAGTTAAAAGGAAGAGATCTTCTAAATTTTGACTTCCCAAGATGGTAAAACATTGTTTTAGTTTACAATGTAATGCTCATGATTTATTTTCTTAAATGCGGTATCAACCTCCCTAGAATTATAAGGTTTTCTTAAGCTCAAATGTCATTTTCGAAATACTTGCAACAATCGTAATTATATCCAACCAACAGTTATAAATAATAGACCTGGAACTAGTAAGGTTGATGCTAACCATTAAACAACCCAACTATTACTCTAAAAAAATTATAAGACTTTTATCACAAATAAATGGGCACAACAGTGGTGTTAATCACAATTTTCATCGCTGCATCCATCATTACATCATTAAATCTGTTACATAAAATTTGCCAGGGAAACTAATTACTCAACTGCAGAATGCAAACAGAACCCACCACTGGAAAAATAATCTCACAAGCATAGATTTACTAAGGTCAAGGATGCTATCAACGACTATAAATATACACATTATTCAATTCATTCCTGCCATTTCTCTCTCAAGAAAATTTCCGCCAGCTCTAACCATTAATTACTTAAATCCCTTGTGATATTCAAAATCCCCGCATAAATAGACCAAATCTTAGGGTAACAAAAACTCTCAATCAATAAATATTTTCGTTTTCATGTGATGGTTAAAATCTCAGGGTGGTATAAATTTCTCTGTAGTTAGAAAATCATGTTGCAATAATCAAGGATATAAAATCTGGGCGCCTTGTCCGCGAAGGAATTTCACAAATCAGTAGAACTGCCACTAACAATTAAAAATTCCCAAGTATGTAATTAAATTTAAAAATGCCACGACTACGCCAATCAACAGTTCAGTGATCCCATTGGCCAAATTGTCAACTTACTATAATAAATAGAAAATATAAAAGGTTGAGGAGCAATCGCTATACAACAAATCGTTTTACAGAAATTATGCATATCGTTATACAACAAATCGTTATACATAAATTATGCATATCGTTATACAACAAATCGTTGTACATAAAATATCGTTATAAAAAAAATATTGTTATACATCATATCGTTACAACATATCGCTATACAACAAATCGTTATATAGAAAATATGCATATCGTTATAAAACATTTTGTTATACAAAAAATATGCAAGGATTGAGCAGCAATCATTGAGATTACTATGAGGGTTCCTACAAGATCGTAGTGGTACTGTCTGATATTCTCAGAAGTCCTCGGCAAGGTAGAGATTGCAAGGACTACTTCTAACTGTAAAGTAGTAAAGATGAGATGGTGCTTCTCCAGTGTACCAAAAAACTCCGAAGAGATGACTCTAATCCCAATATCAGTACAATATTCAAATTTTGCGACGTGACAAGAGATGGTACTAATCATCAACTAGGCTAGCATTGCAAGACAAGGAATTTTTATTCATTCATATTTCTGGCGCAAAGATATAAAGGATCCAAGATTCAAGGTTAAAAAAATAAGGCGCAGAGAAAAGGAATGGTTCGCTGGGTAAATATAGGGAATAAATGCCCAGGAGAGAATTCCTTACTAGGTAGAGAAATGATTCTACAATTATTATCCATGCACAGGAAAGTAGGGCATTTGAATCTAAATCTTTAACACCTGAGTGGAAGATAGTCGATTCGGCTCCTGAATGACTGCTTAGACACAGACTAATAACTTAAAGGATAACAGAACAAAATACAAAACATGAATATACTTCTATACCTTCTTCGTGGAGGACAAAATAAAAAGAATAAAAACTCAATCAAGGAATAAATAAAATGAAGGCAGGAGATAAAAAAGCGCAGACAAGGTTTTGAGTTTGGGGCTCATTCCGGCCACGTGCAATTAGGCAGTAACTCATAAATACAAGATATTGTGGATAGCAAGGTTCCTTACAGGATGAATCAAGTGACAAGGGAATTACAATTACCGTAGAATTACATATGCGAGGAAATCTCATGGCAATGAAATCATCATCCGAATACAATAAAATAAACAAGTGCAATTTAAATTTTATTGCAAGAACAACTTTAACGAGCATACCTTTACCGATGACGATGAGGTGAGGATTTCCTCTCGCACGTTCGCTCCGTCCAGATTCCTCCTGCCGATCAATGAGACCTCACTGGTACCTCCCAGTCAACGCTAGGGCTATTCTTCTTGCCTCTGAGCCCCCTAAGCCGCAAAGGGGCCATGCACATGATACCAGAGAATGTTAGAACCCAGCTTGCCTCGCAAGGTCAAGCTACCACTCGTTACCCAAGCTGGGTATCCCAACTCCTACAAGAGAAAGTTCAGTCAAGATGAAATTTTAGTAGCGTAACGTTACAAAAGCTAGATGTGATCCACACTCCTCATCTTCCATCTTTTCTATAGAGTTTTCATAGTCATTAGTTTTCCAAAATCCTCATTATTTTTCATTTAATTAATTTCAAAAAACCTCCCCCGTACACATGTCGCCCGATCCCCTAGTTGCACCAAAATTACAATTTTATTAATTAATTAAATTTGTCTATTTCCGTCACCCGCCTAAAATTGTTCCTAAAAATTCTCTTCAGTGTCCCATTATTCCTTTACAATTGTTAAATGACTTATGCCTTACTTAATTCCTAGTTGATTTCATAAATAGAAAGTTCCAAAGGCTAGATTCCTTACTAAGTTAGGCATTCCCCTTTTTCTTTAAGTTTCCCCTTTTCTTTAAGTTTCCCCTTTTCCTTAGGTTTCACCATTTTCTTTAAGTTTCCCTTTTTCTTAAAGTTTCCCCCTTTTATAACTAAGTTCAGAATTAGCAGGTTTAGACAAAAACAACCAATACCCCTTTTATTAATTAAACCTTTATTAAAATTTCCACTTTAATTATTAATGCTTCAATTTTCTTTACCCCCTTCCTATTATATGTCTAATCAAATTTTTTTTTTTTTGTTCTAAGGTTCTACTCAGACCTAGGTTTTCAATCCACTGGGCTTGGGGACATTTCTTAAGGGAAATATTTGTTATTAAACTTTACTTATCACATCATTCATTTTAAGGCCAACCAGGTCCTAAGGAGGCATAGTTTTCTAGGCATTAGGTTTATTAACTTATAATAGTTAAAATCGTGACATGCCCTTCAGGATGCACTATGTGCTCCAAGGGTGCCACTCGCCTCTTTCTGTTTTCCTTTCACAACGTTCCCTTCAAAACACACTACATGTTCCAAGGGTGCCGCTGGCCTCTTGACTGAATTTGGCAGACGTCAAACTCCTGGAGTCAGTACTCCGTCAAGTGATCTTGTTGGAGACTAAGGGCCTCTAAGGAATAAGGAACCTGCCTTATTGCGCACCCCTTAGAATCATTGTGAGCGACTGTCACATTCTTCCCTCACAACATCATGGGTCTTCTCGAAATAGGTAATCGTCAACCTATAATTCGAGCCATGACGAGAGTGCTAGTAGGCTATGGCAGGGCTACTACAACACCTCTCCCACAATGTCTCTGGTTATTGTGCGTGACCCCTTTACTCCAAATGTGAGTCTGGTCGGCAAGTTATCATTAGCCTGCATCCATCAACGAATCATGACAAAAAATAATAATCAACATCATAATATCTAATCATATGTACATATGTCACATCAACCACATTTAAATCCTAACAATCCACTCCCTAAATCAATCTGAATTCCAAGGGGTTTCATCGATGCCTTGACATCCTCAACGTCCAGAGTCCTGCACAACTCAGGAGAACCCAGTCAATAACACCTGTCTATGTAAATACAACAAAAATAACATATGATCAAATCCAAAATATCTCATAATTATAATCAAATCAACCAATCGTATGAAGAACTGGATCACTTGCATGCAAGTGTCCTCAAAGAATAAGTCCGCTCAGTGCGCATAAGAGCGTGATGTTACAAATCCTAATTTTCTCATTTCAAATTTCTTCTTAAGGCTCGTTCTCACATGGTTTAAAATTTTTGGGTCACTACCAATGAGGATAGGGTCATCAACATAAATAACAAGGATTATTGGATGGATTTCCACTTTTTTGGTATAGACACTAAGATCATAATGGCATCTAGAAAATCTATTGCAAAGAATAATTTTTTCCATTTTTGCATACCAAGATCGGGGAGCCTTCTTAAGACCATAAAAAGATTTCTTAAGGATAAAAACAAGGCTACAATCATTCTGGAAGTATCCAAGAGGTTGTTCCATGTAGATTTATTCTTTCATATCCCCATGTAACAAGGTTGACTTGACATCCATATGATGGACCTCCCATTTATGTGAGGTTGCAAAGGCTAGAACAAGGTGGATGGAATTCATTTTTGAAACAAGGGAAAATGTTTCATTATATTCAATTCCTTCAACTTGGAAGAATCCTTTGGAAAATAAATGAACCTTATGTATTTAAACACTTTCATCTTATACATACTTATTTATGTAGACCCATTTACATTTGACAATTTTTCTTCCTTTTGGAAGAGGTACAAGATCCCAAATATCGTTCACCATTAGAGAGAGATACTCTTAATTCATTGATGTATCCCAATATAGATGACCTGAAGCTTTTGAAAATGTATCTGGATCATGAATATCTGAAATCTAAACTAGAAGAGAATAGGATCACTAGAACTGTGAATGTGTCCACTGTTGATCTGAAGGATCACCGACAAGATCAATAGTTTTTTCTCATGTTGAATAGACCCATCTAGGAAGTGGTGGTGTTGGTGCAGGTTTAGTTTCAATGGACTCATATAGAGGATGGTGATAGGTGGAGGTGTATTTTCATCCTCATTGTCATCATCTGAAGAATAATAAACTAGAATAGGAACAAAAGTAGAAACACATGTCGAAGATGGCTCATAGGATGAAGAATGCAGAAACGTCAAATTAGGATTACAGGCCAAGATATTTTCATCAAATTTAACATCTCTTCTAATAATAATTTCATTACAATGTGGTTGAATAAGTTTGTAACATTTGAAATCTTAAGAATAACCAAAAAATATACACTTCTCACTTTTAGGCTGCAATGCTTTCCTTTTCTGATCAGGAATGTCGACCCATGCTATACTTCCAAACCCATGAAAGTGAATTATATTTAGCTTAATTTTATTCCATTCTTTTTTAGATGTTATATTTTTAAGAGACTTTGTGGAAGTGCGATTTACTATGTAATTTTCATAGTTAATTGATTTTGCCCAATACTTTAGACTTAATCCATTAGATTAGATCATAAAAAATTTCATTTATTTTAATGTGTGGTTCTTTCTCTCAGCAAAACCATCTTGTTGTGGTGCATATGGAATAGTGTGTTTCATTTGGATGCCCTATGCAGTGCAATAACTTGTAAATTGATTGTTCACATATTCACCTCCATTATCGATTCTTAATCTTTGAAGTTGATGTCCATGTTTCTTTTCTACAAGTGCCTTGTAGGCCAATAATTTTTCAAAACTTTCGCTCTTAAGTTTTAAGAAGAAAACCCAAGTGCATCTAGAAAAATCATCAATGAATGCTAAGAAATGCTTTCACCGAGAAAAACAAGGAGAAGAAAGTGGACCACACAAGTCACTATGAACAAGCTACAAAGGAGTCGAGGCATGCCAAGAGGCACATTTATGACGCGGCGAGATCCACGACCACCACCTCATCGCGCTCTCCTGCTCACAGGGTCATTCAAATTCCCCTTTCGAGCCGAATTAGCTCTTCTGATTCCCTGCTGGAATCTCTGTTGAAAACCTGATCCACAGGTCCTTCTTTCTCCATATCACGGCCTCTGCATGCGCTCGTGACTTTTCCCCGACTCAGTTTCGGGTTTCAGGGTTTCTTCTTTCTCGATGTCAAGAGTTCTTGTTCCCACGATCTCTCGATCACCGATTTGCCGATAGAAGACTTCCTGTCGGGACTTCCCCCGATGGCTCTGATTGCTACCGCGCGTCCTCCTCTGATGGACGGTCCTGGTTAACTCTTGGGATTTCGCGACTTCTGATGTCCTGGATGCCTTGTCCTTAGGACTCGTGAAATGTCAAACTCCGATGTGCCAAAGCATCGACGGGCGCTCAATCTTCACCACGCGTCTCCACTACTGGACGACTCAGATCGTTTCTCACTATTTCGAGACTTGAAGTGTCTCAACTTTCTCGACCTCGAGAATTCCGATATCCCGAGTGCCGATACCCCGATGTCTAGTGCTCGGATCTCCGAAATGGACGATCGCGTGAAATGCGTCCTCTCTCAGATGGACAACCCAGATTTGTGTCGGGATTTTCAGCGTGGACTTACCCGATCTCCTGTCCACGGGAATGTCGATATCCCAACTCCCGACGCCTCGATATCCCGATATGTGTCGAGACTCTTACTGACTCGAGAAGGATTAAACCTCATGCACCTTCCTATCAATCCGACGAATGAAGGGTAATTTTCTCAAGATCTGATGGTTCATATCCGTCCTTCTGTGTGTGCTCCTCTAAAGGCTAAACTTTGTGCGCCTTCATCCGATCCAATGGCTGGCGGGTATCTGAGTGAGATCCGACGACTGACGATCTCCTCTTCTGTGCACTTCTCCTACTTCTTCCTGGATGTAGAAACCAACGGTCCAGATCTCTTTTCTCCAGCTGATATGACGGCTGCTGTGCTCCCTCCTGAGCTTGCGCACTTTCTTCCCAGCCTCGGGAGAATTACAAGTTCTCAAGGTCCTCGACCTTTGTCTTCCTTCTCCTCTGCAAACTCCTTTATCTTGAGCTTCGCTACACGCATTCTCCTCGACACTGTTCCTCCTGAGCTTTCACTTCCGAATCCTCAAAGGATTCTTTGACTTCTGTGCTTCTGCAGAGTCTTCTCATGCACACACAGGGCCCCTATCCATCCTGATCTTCTCACGCTCAGACCCCTAAGGGATTTTATCCTTCTTCCTTCTCCCACAGATGGAGAATTGCTTGGATGCCCTCCTGGATATCCTTCTTCTCAAGCAACCTCTTGCTGAGTCTGCAGGGTGTTCAACAACTCTGTGAAGATCCTTCAGTGGATTCTTCCTTCACAATACAAAACTCAAAGAGTTCTCTTCTTGTGCCTGCACACTTACTCAATGCCCACATGGAAGAGTATCTTTTCACAGAACGTCCAAAAGTTCTGTCCTCTGTGCACTCCTTGCACCTGCTCAATGCCCACCTGGCAGAGCTCTCAGAATCCTCAGTGATTCTGGTTCTTCCTTAAGAACTCACAACATATTTCTTCCTCTGTGCACCGCTGTGCATACACTCAATGCCCACTTGGCAGAGCTCTCACCGAACTCCTCAGAGCTTCTTTCTGCAACTGTGTTTCTCCTTCACACAACCTTGCCTCCAAGGTGTTCAGCAACCTTGAGGTCTTTCTCTGAGTTGTTGATTCCATTTCTTGTGCCTCACCACATCTTCGTCTGAACCCGCAGTATTCAAAAGTGAAACCTCTGTGCACGGCTATCAGAACCCGCAACGTCCTGTCACACCCTCCTGGTATGAAGCCTCAAAGACCTCACAAGCCTGAAATCTAGAACTCCTGCAAATGAAAACCTACAGCATACATATACAGCATAAAAGAACACTCACATACATTCATTCAACACAGAAATATATGCAGGAAAAACTGCTTCTGTCTATATTAAAATGGAAAATTCCTGTTTGTACAAGGTGTTTCTAAGCATGGCCTGTAACAAGGTATCGACTCTTCTCTCTTCTTCTCTCTACATGCAGACTCTCTACTCTTCTATCATTACCGAATAACTACTAAAGAGATACAATCGATCTTTTTACATGAGGAGGCTCTTCGAGCTCTTCCCTCCAATCTACCTACCCTATTCAATTACATTGAATGGGTTGTCTAGTCCATAATTGGATCTAGATCTCAGCCATACAAAATATTAAAGGCCAATCTACCTAGTGCCTGCAAAATGGCACGGATTTCCATATCAACAGCTTAAACATTAAATTACATTCAATTACAATTTAAAAGATGAGGGCTGCGCCTCTCTTCGGCTTTGAATGCACGTGCTCGACGTGGCTGGCTGGTTGGTTGGATGACGTGGAGAGATGCTCCTACATCATACTCCTCAGCTGCAAAATTCATGAGATCCTGCTCATGAGCTTCCCATCTTAGCTGTTGAAATCCCCCCTAGATCCCAAACCATCCTCTGGAGTTGTCCATGTGCTCCATCCTACTGCTGCAGTTGTTGCTTCTGCGTTGTTGCTGCTTCTTCTTCCTTGTTGACCTCAACATCAACCTTCTGATCTCCTTGATTGCTGCATCTAGCTGCTCTAGTGGTTGGTCCTGTTTTTGCAGTCTCCCTAGCTGCAATAATTTTTGGCACATGGGAAGATCACTATGATCTCCCACACATTCTTCTTCATATTCATTTGTGGCCTCAAGTTGCCACCCTGCTGCAGACTTTAGATCTGCAGTCTCCCTTTGACTGACTGGTTGTTCAGTCACCTTCCCTGACAACTCAACTTCTGTCAGTTCTCTTGCTGGTTCTGGATTGTTCAGCCAACCCTCCAACATCTCTAGCTCCATCTCCCATGGAGTGATAAATCTGCCTGCTCACTCTTTGGCTTCCTTTGTTGCTAGCTTCCATGCTGCAACTTCTTTCTTTTCAACTCCCTGGCTGAAATCATTGAGCCATTCCTCAAAATGCTCATCTTCTTCTTCTTCGTCTACTTAGGCAGCTTCCAAAGTCTGCTACAATTCCTCTTCTTTCCTGACAGTCACAACTGATTGTTCTGTTGTTGTTGTTGCACCATCTACAACACAGACTTCTGCCTCCCCCTGGGCAAATGGTAGGAATATCTGAATTCCCCCAATAATTAGAAGTTCCTTCAGATCCTCCTCTTCTATCAGCTGCACATGCTGATCCAAACTCACCTTTGAGCTCGTCTCCTCTGTCAGCTCCTCAGGCTGGTTCCAACTCATCTGCTCATCCCTGCCCACCTGGCAATATGGGATACTTCCACTGCCCTCCTAACAGTCTATGAGATCCTGCAGCAATCTCATCTCGTTTCCCACCTAGAAATTGGGAATTTCTTCTCTGCCCTCCCGACAGTGCTTGAGATCTTCAAATGATCCCATTTCACTGAGATCTCTCCCAGTTTATGGTTCACATACCTGAACCATTTCCTCCGGTCCGTCGAGGTTTTCAGCATACCTCAACCATCCTCTTAACATCCTACGCTGTCTTCTAGCCATCAACTCCTTGACTGACCATTTTACCTTCGGCTTCTTCATGGGCCATTCATATACCCATCTCGACTTCTTATCCTGCCGCATCCGCTGTTCGAGCTTCTCTATATCTGCCCTTATTTCATAGATCTCTTTATCCATTTCTGCAAGATTTTCTACTTTGTTATTCCTCCCAGCATGCCTATGGTCTTCAGTAATCATGGTTCTATCTTTGTCTTCTTTCCTAGCAAACCTGCTGCTGTCACTCTGCACCAAGAGTGTTACCAACTTCATCCTACAGTCCTCTTGACTGCCTACAGACTGTTGCCTACCTGCAAACAATCCTTACAGAGTCTCCAATGCTCTGTCTTCCTTTACCTTCACGCTTCACCTGAAATATACAGATGAATCAAGCTCTGATACCACTTGATGCAGCGAGATCCACAACCACCACCTCATCGCGCTCTCCTGCTCACAGGATCGTTCAAATTCCCCTTTCGAGTCAAATTATCTCTTTCGATTCCCTGCTGGAATATCTGTTGAAAACCCGATCCACATGTCCTTCTTTCTCCCTGTCACGGCCTCTGCACGCGCCTGTGACTTTTCCTCGACTCAGTTTCGGGTTTCAGGGTTTCTTCTTTCCCGATGTCAAGAGTTCTTGTTCCTGCGATCTCTCGATCACCAATTTGTCGATAGATGACTTCCTGTCGAGACTTCCCCCGATGGCTCTGATTGCTATCGTGCATCCTCCTCTGATGGACAGTCCTGGTTAACTCTCAGGATTCCGCTACTTCTGATGTCCTGGATGCCTCATCCTTAGGACTCATGAAATGCTGAACTCTGATGCACCAAAGCACCGACAGGCGCTCGATCTTCTCCACACGTCTCCACTACCGGACGACTCAGATCATTTCTTACTATTTCGAGACTTGAAGTGTCTCAACTTTCTCGACCTCGAGAATTCTGATATCTCGAGTGTCAATACCCCGATGTCTAGTGCTCATATCTCTAGAATGGACGATCGCATGACACGCATCCTCTCTCAGATGGATGGCCCATATTTGTGTCAGGATTTTCAGGGTGGACTTACCCGATCTCCTGTCCACGGGAATGTCGATATCCTGACTCCCGACACCTTGATATCCCTATATGTGTCGGGACTCTTACTGACTTGAAAAGGCTTAAACCCCGTGCACCTTCCTGTCAATCCGACAACTGACGGGTAATTTTCTCAAGATCTGACGGTTCAGATCCATCCTTCTGTGTGTACTCCTCCAAAGGCTAAACTCTGCGCGCCTTCACCCGATCCAAGAGCTGGTGGGTATCTGAGTGAGATCCGAGGACTGACGATCTCCTCTTCTATGCACTTCTCCTACTTCTTCCTGGACGTAGAAACCAATGGTCCAGATCTCTTTTCTCCAGCCAATCCGATGGTTGCTGTGCTCCCTCCTGAGCTTGTGCACTTTCTTCCCAGCCTTGGGAGAATTACAAGTTCTCAAGGGCCTTGACCTTTGTCTTCCTTCTCCTCGACGTTGTTCCTCCTGAGCTTTCACTTCCGAATCCTCAAAGGATTCTTTGACTTCTCCGCCTCTGCAGAGTCTTTTCATGCACACACAGTGCCCCTATCCAACTTGAGCTTCTCACACACTCAGACCCCTAAGGGATTTTATCCTTCTTCCTTCTCCCATAAATGGAGAATTGCTTGGATGCCCTCCTAGCTATCCTTCTGCTCAAGAAACCTCTTGCTGAGTCTGTAGGGTGTTCAGCAACCCTGTGAATATCCTTCAGTGGATTCTTCCTTCACAATATAGAACTCAAAGAGTTCTCTTCTTGTGCCTGCACACTTACTCAATGCCCACCTGGCAGAGTATCTTTTCACAGAACGTCAAGCATTTCTGTCCTCTGTGGACTCCTTGCACCTGCTCAATGCCCACCTGGCAGATCTCTCAGATTCCTCAGTGATTTTGGTTCGTCCTTAAGAACTCACAACAGAGTTCTTCCTCTATGCACCGTTTTGCATATGCTCAATGCCCACTTGGCAGATCTCTCACAGAACTCCTTAGAGCTTCTGTTTGCAACTGTGTTTCTCCTTCACATAGCCTTTCCTCCAAGGTGTTTAGCAAACTTTAGGTCTTTCTCTGAGTTGTTGATTCAAGTTCTTGTGCCTCAGCAGGACTTCATCTGAACCCGCAATATTCATAAGTGAAACCTCTGTGCACGGCTATCAGAACCCGCAATGTCCTGTCACACCCTCCTGGTATGAAGCATCAAAGACCTCTCAAGCCTGAAATCTAGAACTCCTGCAAATGCAAACCTACAACATACATCTACAGCATAAAAGAACACTCACAGACATTCATTCAACACAGAGATATATGCAGGAAAAACTGCTTCTGTCTATATTAAAATGGCAAATGCCTGTTTGTACAAGGTGTTTCTGAGCACGACCTGTAACAAGGTCTCGACTCTTCTCTCTTATGCTCTCTACATGCAGACTCTCTACTCTTCTATCCTTACCGACTAACTACTAAAAAGATACAATCGATCTTTTTACATGAGGAGGCTCTTCGAGCTCTTCCCTCCAATCTACCTACCCTATTCAATTACATTGAATGGGCTGTCTAGTCCAGAATCGAATCTAGATCTCATCCATACAAAATATTAAAGGCCGATCTACCTAATGCCTGCACAAAGGCACAGCTTCCTAGATCAACAGCTTAAACATTAAATTACATTCAATTACAATTTAAAAGATGAGGACTGCGCCTCTCTTCGGATTTGAATGCACTCGCTCGACGTGGATGGATGGCTAGCTGGATGACGTGGAGAGATGCTCCTGCATCAATTTGTCAAAAATTTCTCGATGATGTTTTCCAATAACACAACCGGCAAAAAACTATCTTTTCATGAAACTAGAGGAATAACAATCACCATTTGTTGATTACATAGTTTCAACAATGAGCGATAGTTTAGATAACTAAACTTCTTATGCCAAAGTTTGATCAAGTGATTTCTATGAGAAACAAAAAATTGATGGAAAAGATGATGACCCAAAGTTCTCAAACTCATACAACATGGTAATATCATCAATGATTCATGTTCCAAGAACATGTTGATGATATTTCATATCCTTGATTACAACTTGGTGAGGTGAAAAATCTACGGTTTTACCTTAACCTGAATGAGTGATTTGATATACTGATAGAATGTTGCAGGAAAGACTTGGAACAAATAATACATCATTAAAATCACCATTATCTACCTAAAATATTCCAAAACCTACAACACTAAGAGATCTATCATCACCAATAAATATTTTATTGGTGTTACATTCATTTAGAGAAGAAAACATGGCTTTATCATTATCCATATGATAAGATGATCCAGAATCAATAAGCCACTCATAAGAAGAAGAAGTATAAGTTGCATTGAAGGAGAAAGCATAAGCAGAAAGTGCATGTTCATGAGAAGAAGAAGAAGAAGTAGAATCTATATTTATGTTGTACTTATTCATTGTTGCTTCTAAAGATTCCATATTCGTAAAACATTTGGACCCATCATGACCATCTCTCCCACAAAAGTTGCAATGTCAGTGAGTCTTCTTATTTTTAGATTTTGTTCCTTTGTCACCATTAGCAGTTGAAGTTGGCTGAGTGGGTTCAAGACCCTTGTTTTTCTTGTTGTTGTGGCGAGGATGTTTATTCTTTGGATTCAGTTGGATTTATCTTTCTGCTAGGCCACTAAGGATTTGTTGGAGGTAACTGTAGTGTTGATCACTCCAAGTTGCACAATCTTATCTTTTTCTCTAATCAAATCATCACAAAAGGACTCAAGAGTGGGTTTTTAATAAGAACTCCCTAGATATTCCCTGGTGGCATAAAATGTAGATAGAAAAGAATAATATGCACTACCAAGCTTAGTAAGAATAATATATATGCAACACTCATTGTCTAAATTTATGTTACACTCTTCACATTAAATTCTAAGTGTTTTTAAATTAGATAAATAGTCTTCAATGCAAGAAAAATAATTTGGACTTAAAGTCATTATCTGATTTTCTATCTAGTGGGCTCAAGTAATATTGTGTTTACCAAACACAACTTCCATATTTTCCCAAGATTTATTGGGGGCATCAAGTCCTTGAAGGTGAAACCTTAAATCAGGAGAGATGCACATTCTAATTAGTCCACGGGCTTCATCATTCCTATTACTCCATTTGACATACTTTTCATCATCAGTGGGTTCTTCTTCTTTTCCCAAGGTAATTTGATACAATCCTTTACTCATTAATAAATCCTCCATATGGGATTTACATTGGAATTAGTTGGTGTTGGTAAGAAAAATATCATTGGGAGATTTCATATTAAAATGTGAAGAAAAATAGGAAACTGATGGTCTAGTTGGAAACATCTCAAAGAAATAGGTTATTTTAAAAAAAGGGATTTGAAAACAGACTTTGGATCTGAAAGTTATTCCCTTTTGAAAAAAAAGAACAAATTGTAACCAAAGAGACACGTGGTAGGTTGAATTTGGTCCATGTGGTGATACCCCTCATAATAACTTCACTTTTACTAATTTTCTTATGAAGTGACACACATTTATAGAATAAGTGGGGATCACTTTTACAATGAAGTTACTGTATAAAAGAAAGTTGCATGCAAAATAACTTTAAAATAAAATATTAAATCTACTTATAGTGATTCAATTTTATAATTTAAGTGAAATACACTTTACAATGGATGCATGCAATTTTTATAAAAAAGTAACAAAAAAGAGACTTGAACTCAAGACCTCTTACTTAATAAAACAACTGTTAACCAAGTGAGATAATGCAAAACATATTGTATTGTTTAAGAGGATTGGGGTTGTTGTTGTTGTTGTTGTCAAAGACAACCTTATAGAGAGTGATCATAAAAAACTCTTTTCACACAAGAAAAAATTTCTCTTCTCAATGACAACAAGGATTAGATCTCAGTTAGCTTACCCGAAAAATGCAACTTTTCTCTCTATTTCTGATTTACAGAGATCACACAAAGTGCATAAAATAGAGCATATGGAGAGAGGAATTTTTTTTTTGACATGTTTCTTATTTTCTAATATCATAGAGGGAATAGGGTAAAGAGAATACATAGATTGAAAAAGGGCAGCAACCCAAAAATAAAAAAATAGAAAACTGAAATAAAAAATTGAAATATTATCACTGTAAAAAAATAAAAGGGTGTATTCAGACTTTATACCTCTGGATTTGACTGAAATGGTTGTATCTTGGTAAAAAAAACCTTTTTGAGTGAAATAAAAAGTTTTCCTGATTGAAAAGAGCACTAAAAATGGAACAATATTATCATCCTAGATGTTAACACTTGGAATGTTCAGGAGTCAAGAGACTCTCCTAAAGTTCATAGTAATTAAAAAATAAAGCATGTGCCAAATCATTTTATGATTATGACTTCCAAAAGTTTCTAATGATGAACTCTAGTTTTCAGTGCCATCACATCATCAAGAAACTCTAAAGGGTCATTTTCAAAGGGAGGTTTTATCATTTTATATCTTCATTTCCTTTTTCAAAGATTGCACTGCAGACTGGTATATTTGTTGTGAATTGGCGCTGCAGACTATTTCACTACAAACTCTCTGAAGAGGTCGATAGTGGAAGCTTAAAGGGATTATAGTCTTGTTTCTCTACATCATGGAGTGGGACTTGATGTCATATACTTGTTTGATGTTTATTCCTATTAACTAAAATCCTATTTTCAAAACCCTACTCGTTGCAAAACCTAGTTGCTGCAAACTCCAAATTCGTTGTGAACTAGATGCGTTGAAAACCCTCTATTTTACATTCATAAATTTGTCTATTGGAGGTTTATTTTAGTTTTAGTTTGTTATGTTTACCTCCATTTCTTATTTTTAGTCTCTTTCAGTTTTTGCACAGTTGCTTTAATCATAAAATCCTCTTGCTAGCAAAACCCTAACTATTGCCAATCATGCAACAAAACCCTAAATTGTTAGTTTCCATCACTAACTCTAGTAGAAGCTATTATCAGAGGGGGGTGTTGATTTATTTTTCATGGATACTCATATATGTTGGTTCACAACTCTAAAGAACATTTTTGTCTTATGTTGTTCATGATTTTTCTCACTTGCTATTTTTGGGAGTCATCCTGTATGGTTTAGAGGTTATCCAAGACATCATCAGTGGCTTGAATCTTGTCTCCATGGTTTTGACATCAGTTGTAGTCATCATAAAGAATAATGACATATATAAGAAGTTCGCAGTGAATTCTTCTTAAGGTGTTGTGAACTGCTAAAATTAAAACAATTTGCAACAAATTAGTAAGAATGAAAGTAATATTTTCATCATATCATGAAATATATGAACTAGGTTTTTCTGAAATTTTTTGTGGAGAAGAAACATAATGTCTTTGAATTTTTGAACAAAAATCAGCTCGACCCAGTTAGTTATTTTGGCGGAAAGTTGAAAACATCACCTACAAGAAAGTTTGCAGCGAATCCTACAGATGCGTTGCAAACTCTAACAGACTGATAAATTTGAGTTGTAGGAGGGTTTCCATCTATATGAGGAGGTTAAAATTGTTCCCTAGGAGGTAGTTAGACATCAAGGGACACTTGTACCTGACATCCATCTTCATTAAATCTCGATGCAATGAGTTCTTTGCAGTTGTATTTAATACTGCCAACAACTTCCTGAAATCTAGCAGTTGGTTGGATTTTTGTTTGTCTATCTATTGCCACATATATCCAAGGCACACAATCCAATGCATGGGGAAAGTTGTGACCTAATAGAGATATTTTTTATGTATCTGGCTATTTTATGAGGGAGGTAACTCTTAGAGAGGGAGAGTGGCTATTTTCATACTCATATCTTTACTCTCAACTGTAACATAGTTTTCCAGGTTGTATGTAATCAGACTTAATAATCTTGAATAGTTGAATGATCTGTTTCTTATCTTAATTTCGTATATGTGTTTCAATATTAATTTGATGCTAGCTATTGATGAAGGATTCATATTAGTACTTGTTCCTTTATGCAGTGAATGATTTAATGTTTGTTACTGGTGAAAGTGTTATCAAAGTACTCTCTTGTGGATTAGAAGGTTCCTACTTGATGAGATTTTTATTGTATGTGTTTCGGAATTTCCTGATGTAACCTGATGCATGCATTTCACATTTCTTCTAA
Source organism: Picea engelmannii (assembly GCA_009831015.1). NCBI lineage: Eukaryota > Viridiplantae > Streptophyta > Pinopsida > Pinales > Pinaceae > Picea > Picea engelmannii. Next base: position 241,753 of record ML792522.1, read on the forward strand.
GTCTTCCATATTTTCTTTTGATATTCTAAATGCTGGGTTGAGACTATTCAAGCATTTCTTTCTGGTGTATATTTTGTGGAATCTTTGTGTTGATGTTTTAAACTAAGTTTCTCACCCATTTTCTACACATTGAACTAAACTCTTATATTTTTACAAAACTACAAGTTTTCTTATGGGTATTAGACTCACACCTATAGCATTCTAGGTGAGACTTCTAGCACAAACATTTTTGGTGCCATTGTCGGGGAGGTGAAATTGAAGATCTTTCCTTGGGCTATAGAACAAGGATACTACTAGTTTTGTTGGTGTATAAAAACAAATAAACAGACAGACTACTTAGTGCACCTGGCGACTCCATGAAGGACAGTTCAAGTGGTGACTCCACATTTTCCGAATGTCGAAGGAATTTGTTGTTGTTTTGGCTTAGAGGTTTGTACCTCTTAAGTTTTCTGTAGTTCCTGGTTTCCCACATCCATTACCTCATATGTCAGAATGGGGATTTTTTTTCCTTTATTCAAAAAAAGGAAGGAGGATAGTCATGCACAACATCTCATTAAGTTTCATCAATGGATGGATGAGCTAGATCTATATCATGAGGATGTGTTGATGAAAATTTTCATGTATTCATTAGATGGATATGCAAGAAAATGGTACAAAACTATTCACACCTCTAGTATTTCATATTTCAAGCATTTGCATGCTTCTTTATATTCATATTACAAGAAATTTTATCCAGCTGAGATTATTTTTTATCATTACTGCGAGGGATATACATCATAAACTTAGTATTTAGTAGTTGATTCTTCTAGCAGTGTAGAGGAAGGGGATGATTATGATATGGAAGAGGAAGAAGACTCATTCTCTATCGTAACTTATTATAATTTTGTTTTACAATAGGAAGATTTTAAAAATTATGATATTAAATTTCATGACAACGATACTCTAGATGCATTTTTCATTTATCCAAATGTTTCTAGTAGTAGTAACTATGATACAATAGTTGTTCCAATTATGTTTGAAAGTCATATTGTTGATGATATTATAAAAGAACATAAATATACATCTTTTTCATTATAAATTTATCAGGCTGCTCCAGTTTATGATGAATATAGTAATAATGAGAAGGAATCAAATATTTATGAAGCACAAGAAGACTCATTAGCTAATGAAATGTTTTCTAGTTTTGATTTTCAGAAGAAAGGATGTTCAACAATGTATTCATGTTGCAGCTGATGATATTCATATTATAGATACCTTTGATATTGCGTCATAAGTTTCTTATAGTCATGTATTTGTTGTTCAAAATATCTATGGAGACCTTTTTTTTATGGTTATAAGGATGATTTAGAGGAACAATCTTTTGCATCAAGACATTTAGAGTTGTACATGCCTTTGAATGATAATATTGCATTTGATTCTATTGAAGACATTGAAATAATCCAACAAAATGAAAGTTTTATTGAGAATATTGTTCTTACTGCTGAAATTTATGGAGATGGTATGTTATTTTCTCATCTTGATTCCCTTGCTTTGAATGATGTTAAAGAGATTTCTGCTCGAAAATATTATGGACAGATTAAAGGGAATTTTTTTGTATTGGATCATAATGAAACAAGTGATGGTTACAAGTTTCTTTAAGGAGATCAAGTGGATGCTAGTGTTGTTAATAGAACATAAATGATAGATGAGCAGTCCAAGCTTCTACATCAACATGAGTTATGTTGTGATTTTCATGACCTAGTGGCCAGTTACATGGAGATGGCCTTTCCAAAGGTTTTCAATGACATATCATTCAACATACAAGAAACTTGCAGCAATGAGTATGATTTTTTGATTCCATTTTTTATAATTTATTATTTTTGCACTTGTTCATTTTGCTGCAAACAAGAAAATCATTCTGTCAAAAAAATGATTACATGGTTGCATTGGAAATTCTCTTTGACATAATCAACTCGACTTGTTTGGTTAGAAGTAGGGTGTGTGATGAATAAGATCACATTCGAGCATGTATATTTGGTTTTTAGGGAGTTCTATATAATAGTGAGATAATAATGACTCCATTCCCAATGGAACTAGCAACTGGTCTTTGTAAGATGATTTAACTTGCAAGCATGTGAACAACTATTGAAATCAGAATCATATTCAACTAACAGATAAGGCACTGGAAATGCAAATTTCTTGGCATGTCATAGGGATTATTCCATCCCCCATGGAGCCATATGTTAACACATGGAATGTTCAGGAGTCAAGAGACTCTCCTAAAGTTTGCAACAATTCAAAAATAGAGCATGTACCAAATCTTTTTATGATTATGACTCACCAAATTCTCTAATCATGAAATCTAGTTTTCAGTGCCATCACATCATCAAGAAACTCTGAAGGGTTGTTTTAAAAGGGAGGGTTTATCATTTTATACCTTCATTTCATTTTTCAAATATTTCATTGCAAACTGGTAGATTTGTTGCGAATTGGCAGATTGTTTCGCTGCAAACTCTCTGAAGAGGTCGATGGTGGAAGTTTAAAGGGATGATAGGATTGGTTCTCTGTAGAAGGGAGTGGGATTTGATGTGATATACTTGTTTTATGTTTATTCTTATTACCTAAAATCCTATTGTCAAAACAATACTCATTGCAAACGCTAGTTGCTGTAAACTCCAAATTTGTTGTGAATTGGATGCACTGCAAACCCTCTGTTTTACACAGTCTCTTAGAAATTTGTCTATTGGAGGTTTCTTTTAGTTTTAGGTTGTTATATTTACCTCAATTTATTAGTTTCAGTTTCTACACTGTTGTTTTAAGCATAAAATCCTCTTTCTATCAAAACCCTAACTATTGCCAATCAAGCAATAAAACCCTAAATTGCCAGTTTCCATCACTTACTCTAGTAGAAGCTATTATAAAAGGGGGGTTTTGATTTAGTTGTCATGGATACTCATATGTCTTGGTTCACAAGTCTAAAGAACATTTCTTTCTTATGTTGTTCATGATTTTTCTCACTTGTTATTTTTGGGAGTTATCTTGCATGGTTCAGAGGTTATACAAGGCATCAACAGAGATTTGAAGCTTGTCTCCATGGTTTTGACATAATTTGTAGTGATTTGAAATAAAAATGACATCTACAAGAAGTTCACGACACATTCTGCTAAAGGCGTTGTGAATTGCTAAAGTTAAGAGAGTTTGTAACAAATTAGTAAGAAGCAAAGTCGTATTTTCATCATATCTTGAAATATATGAATTGGGTTTTTCTAAAATGGTTTTTGGAGGAGAAACATAAGGTATTGGACTTTCTGACTAAAAATAATCCCGACCTAGTTTTTCGTTTGGGAGAAAAGTTGAAAACATCACCTATAGGAAAGTTTGCAATGAATATTGCAGATGCGTTGCAAACTTTAATAGTCTCATAAATTTGAGTTGTAGGAGGGATTCCACCTTTTTGAGGAGGTTCGAATGGTTCCTTAGGAGGTATTTAGACATCAAGGGACAATTTTACCTAACATCCAACTTCATTAAATCTCTATGAAATGAGTTGGATGCAGCTGTATTTAATATTGCCAACAACTTCATGGAATTTAACAGTTTGTTGGATTTTTGTATGTTTGTGTATTTCCACATATCTCCAAGGAACAAGATCCAATGCATGGGAAAGTTGTGAGCTCCTAGAAATATGTTTTATGTATCTGGCTATTTTATGAGGGAGTTAACTCTTAGAGAGGAAGAGTGCCTATTGTGAGACTCATATATTTACTCTCAGTTGTAACATAGTTTTCCAGACTGTATGTAATCGAAATTAAGAATATTGAATAGTTGAATTATCAGTTTCTTCTCTTACTTTCATATCTGTGTTTCAATCTTACTTTGATGCTCTCTATTGATGAAGGATTCATCTTAGTACTTGTTCCTTTATGCAGTGAATGATTTATTGTTTGTTATTAGTGCAAGTGTTATCAAAGTACGCTCTTGTTGATTAGGAGGTTCCTACTTGATGATATTTCTACTGTATGTGTTTCAAAATTGCCTGATATAACTTGATGCATGTATTTCACATTTTCTGCTAATTCTTCCATCTTTCCTTTTGATATTCTAAATTCTAGTCTAAGACTATTCAAGCCTTGCTTGCTAGTGTATATTTTGTGGAAGATTTGTGTTGATGTTTTAAATTGAGTTTCTCACCCATTCGCTACAAATTGAACTAAACTCTTATATTTTTACAAACCTACAATTTTTCTGACGGGTATTAGGCTCACACCTATAGCAGTCTAGGTGATACTTCTAGTACTAACACTAGAAATATACGAAAATGGAAGAAACCATAGATGAGGCAACACTGCTTCACAATCTCAATATACAATGCGAGCGATTCTTCAAATGTGCTCCGATAGCATGTTAAAAAACATAGGTATTCCAATCGAGGATGAACACATTTAGTAACTTTTGTGGCTAGATCATCTATCGCGCATATTATCATGAGAAGATGCATGCAATTTAGATGACAACATACCAAATGCACAACTATTTGAAGTTAAAATGGTGGATTATTACTTCTCGGACATCATGTAGTTTTGTACTACATGAATGTCTCCATTAGATATGTTAGTGGCCTTGAAGAAATATTATCAGTTGATTGCAGGGAATTTATACAAGTTGGGAGAAGACGAAATATTAAGACGATGTGTGTTGGAACATAAAATATTGATGATACTCACAGAAGAACATGACAAGATTGTAGGAGGACATTATGCAGGGAAGGCGACTGCACAAAATATTTTGTCCATAGGGCACTGGTGGCCTACACTTCATAAAGATTCTAAGGAATATTTCCAGGCATGCGATGTATGTCAAAGAGTGGGAAAACCATCCAGGAGAGATGAAATGCATTTAAACCCACATGTTACCTTGCAAGTATTTGATAAATGGGTGATATACTTTGTAGGGCCAATTTTCGCACAATCAAGAATATCAGGGGCAAGGTACATAATCACTGCGATGGAGTACTTGAAAAGATAGGAAGAAGCAACACCAGTTTTAGATTGTACCACATAGACTATTGCGAGGTGTTTTTTTAGAATGTAGTCACACAGTTTGGGTGTCTTTGCATATTACTTAGTGATCAAGGAACCCACTTTCTGAATAAAAAAATTGCAGCATTGACTGCGGAGTTTCAAATTCATCATCAGAAGAGTACCCTGTATCATCCTTAGGCCAATGGGACAGTGGAAGATTTAAATAAAATCTTGGAGAATGGTTTGACAAAATTTTGCAACATAGGGAGAGATGATTGGGACTTAAGATTTCATGTAGTGTTATGGGCTTACATGACTACAAGTAAAACGTTGACAGGGCATACACCTTTCAAGTTGGTTTATGGGAAATATCCAGTGATGCCAATGGAGTTTATTCTACATAGCCTGTGTATTGAAACAATCACTAATCGATCAGACTCTAGCGCAATAGAGGAGAGATTGTTGTAGTTAGTACAACTTGAGGAAGATCGGTTTGTTGCAATTTTCCATTAGCAATTTCAGAAGGAAAGAGAGAAGGCTTGGCATGATAGACACATTAAATAGAAAATGTTTCAAGTGGGAGAATTATTATTACTTTATGACAATAAATTTATGCAACACCCAGGGAAGTTTAGAATGCACTGGTTATGACCATATGTGATTCAACATGTAACATAGATAGGTGTTGTGATGTTAGAAACCTTGGATGGAGAAGTCCTTGGAGGAATGGTGAATGGAAGTGATCCATATTTTATGAGTAGAACGAAATGAATATATATTATTAACAGGTACTTAATACAAAATAACAAAGATACAGTAAAACTATTTTTCTATTCAATAAGGAAATAAGATGAAATTGTAAAATGCAGCGGAAACAAGCTTGATGGAATGGTGGCAGCTTATCTCTGAGAAGAGATGTGACAGTTGCACTCATTTGCAAGAAGATGATTACAATGAGGATCTGAAGGGATTTTTTTACAATAAAAAAAAATGAAAAAAACCCTAGACATCCAAAAACCTAACCCTAGGAGATGAAGTGCCAAAAGTCATGTGGGCCTTGTTTGGGTAAGTTAGTACATCAACTTCCTTGGGTCATAACTTTTGCATACGATCTTCGTTTTAGGCGTATGATAGCATGTTCGAAAGGTATCATCAAGGAGATTCATTTTGGGGGATCAATAATTCCTTGGGATATCATTGAGAAGCTCGATCCTGAAAAACCTTCATTTAGGCCCTTAAAATGGCCCTAAAAGTTAAAAGTTCTAAAAATAGTAAATTGCCAAAATTGCCAGAAAATTGTTTTGAGCCAGTTGGAAAAGGTGGGTGGTCACCGATATCCACCTAGATAAATCCTCCCTCCTTAGGAAGAAATTGTATCCATTGCATTGAGGTCCCCCGTTAGATGAGGAAATTTCTGTTGAATTTTGCCTCGGGTGAGCCACTTGCCTTGGTGCAGGAGATGCCCTGCTTTGACGACTCAATAAAGTTGGATCCTTTGTTGTCAAGTTCCTTTGATCTGTGTGTCCACAATTTGATCATTGGATGCCTTTTGTATGCAGTCGGGGTTGATACCTATTGGTGTTAGTTTCTCTATTACGTCTGAGGTGTTCAATAATGGTGGGAAATAAGGGCGAAGGAGATCCACATTGAACACTAGGTGCAGGCCAAGGTAAGGAGGAATGTTGAGCTCAAAATCATTATCCTCCATGGCCTTGGTGATGGTGTACGACCCATAACAGAGTGGGTGAAACTTTTGATGGGGTCTTGTAAGGCGTTCTTTCTGCAAGTGCAACCAAACTTTTTCACCCACCTAAACTTATGTGGCACCCGATGTTGATCATGGCACTGCTTATACTTGTCATTGGAATTATGTAGGATATCCTAAACCTGTTGGTGGATGTGATGGATCTTCTCAATGAACCAGGTGGCTTTGTCAGCTTTATTTGGAGTAGGAGATGAGTCAGTCAAGGTGACCGCAAGGGTAAGTGAAACATCTACGGGACCCAATGGTTGGAATCCAAACCCCACCTGAAAGGGGTTGTGGTCGGTTGAGCTATGTAGGGATTGGTTGTAGCTATGTTGGACATAGGGAAGGATCTCATCCCATGTGTGAGGGTGCTTTGAATTATACATGCGAAGGATATGCATAATCGTTCGATTTACAACCTTGGTTTGGCCATCTGTCTAGGGGTGGAAGGTCGTGGATTTGGTGAGCTTGGTGTCTAGCAGTGACCAGAGGATTGATTAGATGTGATGAGAAATTGATTGTCCCAATCTGAGACAATGGTTTGTGGGATTCCAAAATTTACCTAGAATCGTTCAAAGAAGAGCTTGGCAGTGGCCTTTGCTATGATGTTCTTCTTGTAGACAACTAGAATTTCCATCTTAGAAAAGCGATCAACAACCACAAAAATACAGTCATTTCCTGCTTGGTGGATGGGAGGCCCGACATGTAGTCTATTGAGATGGATTCCCATGGCCTATTAGGAGTAGGAAGAGGGGTGTACAATCCCTATTTCTTAGTGGTCAGTTTGGCAATAGCACAAGTAGTGCAGGACCTAATATACTTGCTCACCTCCTTTCAAAGTTTCGGCCAATAGAAATGTTTATGTAGCATCACCACTATCTTTTTGATGCCAAAGTGTCTTGCCACCCGACTGTAGTGGGATTCCCATATCAGCTTCACTCGCTTTTTTGACAGAACAAAGATATGGCCCAGACTACACAACAACCCATCCTGAAGATGGAAATTATCGACAACTGCGTTTGAACCCAACATTTGCTAGATGGTGGTGAAGTCTGGGTCTTTTTCATAGAGTTGGGGCCATCCAGAGGTCTCATGGCCACAAGAATCTAGCACCGTCGTGAGTGTCACGACTGGCAGTCTGCTGAGGCAATCAACGATGTGATTGGTGCTTCATGTTTTATACGTGATGTTGAGGTGGAATTGTTGCAAGTATGTGGACCACTTTTGATGGCGATCATTCTGTAATTTTCCTTATGTCTGCATGAACTTCAGTGGCTTATGATTAGTGTGGATGATTGTCTCCTTCCCAAGAATGTAATGTCTTCATTAGCGATAGGCTTTCACAATGTTGTACATTTATTTCTCATAAGTAGGGTACTTACGGACAACATATGATAGTGTCTCACTATGATAGGCCATGGGGTGGCCGTGTTGAGTGAGAACGACGCCCACCGCATAGTCTGAAGCATCAGTTTCGATCTCAAAGGGATGTTGTAGGTCTTGTAGTGAAAGTACTAGGGCTTAGCACAAGCGCTTCTTCAAATCGTCGAACGCTTGTTGTTGGGGCCGGCCCCACGTAAATTTATCCTTACCACCACCTCTAGTTATTTGGCTGAGGGCCCATGCAATATGGGAGAATCCCAACACAAACTTGTGATAGAAATTGGCAAGGCCCAAGAATCTTCGAATCTCAGTGAGTGTGGTTGGGGCTGGCCAATCATAGATGACTTGGAACTTGGCTAGATCCACATGTATGCCATGTTGATCAATTATGTAGCATAGGTAATGGACCCAGTCCATGCCGAAAGAGCATTTTTCCAAGTTGGCATATAGCTTGTGCTGCTACAGGGTGTGCATAACCTGTTGAATATGTTGCAAGTGTTCAATCCAAGTCTTATTGTAAATGAGAATGTCATCCAGATACACTACTACAAAATTATTGGTGAATGGTTATAGGATATCGTCCATCATCCTCATGAAAGTGGCTAGAGCATTTTTCAAACCAAAGGGCATGACCAACCATTCAAAAAGACCTTCCTTTAACTTGAAGGTAGTTTTCCATACATATGTCTGTTCTATCAGGACTTGGTGGTATCCAGACTTCAGATCAATCTTATTGAAGTATTTTCCCCCCGTGATTTGATCAAGGAGGTCGTCGATTCGAGGAATCGGGTACCGGTTTCTGACTATGATTTTATTCAAAGCCCGACAATCAATGCAGAGTCACTAGGTTCCATCTTTCTTATGTACCAGCATGATTGGGCTCCTGCAAGGTGATGATATGGGACAGATTTTCCCCTTGTGGAGCAATTATTGGATCTGTCGCTTGATCTCCTCATTATCTAACGGAGAGCGATGATAGAATGGCCCATTGGGTAGTAGTGCATCAGGGGTCAGATCGATGGGGTGCTTGACCTGGCAGTGCATAGGTACCCCAGTAGGTGAGGAGAAGATATATGATTATTCTTCCATGACGTTATGTACTTTCTTCTGTTGTGTGGAAAGGTCAGCTGTAGAGACCCTGGATGTGTCTGTGATGTTTCACTTATTCTAAGAGAGAATCATGAAGAAGACAAACTTCCCCATCTGAGAGATGACCTTCCTTCATTTCTTAGCAAAGATCAAGGAAATAGCACTAGGTGGGACTGCCTTGGGTATCCTATACAATTTCTTGTTCAAAGTAATAATAACACTACGAGGCCTAGACTCATATACAACATGATGTTTCCATAAATAAGGTTGGCCCAAAAGAACATCACAAACTTTGAGAGGAGAAACATCACACAATACCTCATCTTTGAAGGGCTTGATGTCGTACGATAGTTGGCACTGTTGGATGATGCAAAGATCGCTTCCTTGGTGGAGCCATCCAATGGTGTAGGGTTGTGGGTGCGGTATTATCGACGGGGCTAGCCGCTTGATGACCTCTACTAAGATGAGGTTCTTCTAGATACCTCTATCCATGATGAAGTGCAATGGGATGCCTTTTACCCACATCTATGAATGGAAGAGGCGCTCTCCTTCCTCTGGCTCATCTGGTTCACCAGGCTGGAGCTTGGTGGTAGAAACGATGGCATTGTATCCCGTGTCAATGATTTGTCTTCCCCTTTCTAATTCTGGCTTAGATTCTAAACCCGCATCTGATTAAGAGGCTTTCACTTCAGCCACCAACGACTGCTTTGAGGGATAGTCAGCAGTGTTATGCCAAGGGCTCTTATGGAAGTCGCACCACTTCTCGGTATCTTTCTTTTTATTTTTGGTGTCCCTATTTTCTTGCGGCTTGGACTGGTTGTCCTTATACTATCCATATTTACTATGTCCTTTTTTCTGTGGGTTGGGGTAGCCCTTTCCTGGCTTCTATTGTGAGGGGTTCCCAGGCCCAAATTGTCATGTCTTCTGTTTGAGCTTCTTCTCTATTTTGACGGCATATCGGTAGGCCACGCCCAAGGATGAGATGTCCAAAAATTCCATTTCGGTCTGGATATATATATGCACAATGTCATGATACTTGAGCACCATATGTTTCTCTGAATCTTTGATACCCATCTTGGTGCGCAAGGTATGAAATATATTTGTGAAATATGGCACTACTTGGTCTCTTTCTTACTGCAATGTGGTCCATTTGGTATACAAGTCGTCATAAATTTCAACAAGGTAGTATTGTTCCTTAATAGAATCCCTGAAGGATTCCTAGGTGGCTTTAACTGTAAATAATGAGGGTTCCTCTATTTCCTTTTTCTCACAGAAAGTTTCCCACCAATCTTTGCAAAAGTAATATTTTCTCCATTCGAAAAGTTTTGGACAGAAAAATACCCTTCCAGTAGATTCAACCACTTGTCTACAACATCCGCGTCTATATGACCTTCAAATATAGAAATATCGAAGTTTATTTGTACCTTGAAGGGGGTGGCGCCTCTACTTGAAGAAGATGTGTCGCGTGTTGGTAGCTACCGAAGGATTTGCACAAAACTATCCATCAACTCGTTCCTTTGTTGCGTGAGGGCTTCCTCAATCAACAGTTTGAAATGATCTCATGTCCCGTCATATTTATTTTATCCTACCATGAGTCTCTTGGGCATGCAAGAGCTTTTGTCCTCAAGAGAAACAATCTCGAGACCCAACTCTTTGTACTCTGACCTTGTTGGGGACATGCATTAAGACGACAAGGAGCATACCACTCTGATACCAGGGATAGGGATTTTATGAGAAGAACAAAATGACTACATATTATTAACATGTTCTTAACACAAAATAACAGAGATACAGTAAAACTGGTTTTCTATTCAATAAGGAAATAAGCTAAAACTGTAAAATGCAACAGAAACAAGCTTGCTGGAATGGTGGCATCTTATCTCTGAGAAGAGATGTGACGGTTGCACTCATTCACAAGAAGATGATTACAATGAGGTTCTGAAGGCATTTTTTTACAATAAACAAGAATGCAAAAAACCCTATACATCCAAAAACCTAACCCTAGGAGATGAAGTGCCAAAAGTCATGCGGGCCTCGTCTGGGTAAGTTAGTACATCAACTTCTCGGGGTCGTAACATTTGCATACGATCTCCGTTTTAGGTGTATTATAGCCCATTGGAAGGGTATCATCGAGGAGATTCATTTTGGGGGATCAATAATTCCTTTGGCTATCATTGATAAGATCTATCTCGAAAAACCTTCATTTAGGCCCTCAAAATGGCCCTGGAAGTTAAAACTACTAAAAATAGTAAATTGCCAAAATTGTCAGAAAACTGTTTTGAGATTCAAAAAGGTGGGTGGCCACCAATATCCACCTGGATTAGGAATCCAACTAAAACTCTATAGAGACGACCGACAATCTACACAGTAATTTGGGCTACACCATACCACATGTATCATAGTAACTGTACTATAGTAAGTAGAGGAAAAACACAGAAAAACAAATAAAAAGTAGATATAGAAAAAATAAAAAGATTATAGAGTACAAGGCATAGGAGATTGCGCAGAAGTAAATGTCATTACGCAATAGGATAGAACTGTGCCAATTAAGAAAATAAAATACATAAGAAAAATACTGTGAAGCAGTAGATGTCAAAGAAGAACAGTTGTGTAGTTTGGAACAATGTTATTTGAAAGGCATTAAAGAGAGGAAACAATGACTACATAGGGGTAATGACAGGTCATAAATATGTCGTAAAATAATAAATCGTAAAGTCTGTCAGAAATCACGATAGGTTGGCAGTACAAGAAAAAAATCACACAACATATGTGGTGATAAAAACACATTTATTTAACCATTCATTGACAATGTTGGTGGATTGGACAAGTGATTTAATGCATGAAGAGACATGGACAGTTGGAGTCAAGGAACAAAAGTAGTCAAAGTTCACTAAGAATAAATCATTGCTACTAAGAGATGCATGTAAGAGAGATAAAACTAGAGCGAACATGAGTGATTCAGAGTTGAACTACAATTACAACATAACAACCACATAGTAAGTAAAGGAACTTGCCTCCCAAAACAATGGCCCCACAAAAAGTTGGAGCACCATCAAGAATGACGCGAAAGAAATCAAAATGACCAACAGTTACAACAAAGGTTGAGGAAATACCTGGAGCATCAACTTCAGTATTAAAATAAAGTTTCCATAGGGATTATATCCCACCAAGGAAAGATAACGCGCCGCAAGTCAAAGTACCAACAGATGGGAAATACCCACTGGAAACATCACTAGTCACAATTGGTGTAAGTATTGAAGGAGACATGCTTGGAAAGATTGTCACCCTCAAGTTTATGGATCGCAATATCATAGACGAGAAAAAATTCTCCGAGATGGCCAGGGAAAATTACTTTTTCACTAAGATCATACTGGGCACAATAGAGATAGTGATGGAAACATAGGCGTGGGCGACATAACTGGAGAAGTCGGGAATACTGAACTTGATGGAGATTTCACACTTTGGATGCAACCTTGAAATTAATGTCTGTGTTAAGTTTCTACTCAACTACGTCCATGGAGGGACAATGTTGATATTGCATTGATTGCAGGAATAAAATGGCTACCGAAATCCGGAGAGGATCTGACCACTTTGTTCAACAAGGAATAAGAGAGAGCCCTATCAGAAGCAATGAAGTAGAAGTTCCACACTTTTAGGAAGAAAATGGGATTGGATGTCACGAACATCAGTGATGAGAGTGTTCAGTTTACAATGCAAGTGTTGGCCTAGAAGTTGTTGCGCAAATGTTGTAAGGATGAAGTATCAAATGTTGTGATCACAACTGTAGAAACATGCTCTGAAGGGGTCCAAACGAACTGGGCTACCTTCTTGGTAAATCAATTTTTGACACACTGTATCGAGGCACATGAGAAGGGTATCAAATTTCATTATTCATGGATTTTGATTTTGATTGCACTGGTAGGACGGCAGGAACTGTGATATTACCAGTGCATGGGAACATCCAATAGAGGTAGTATGGTCGTGCAATATTCCAACTTATGGAATACACCAAAAAAGAGAAGGAAACATGACAAGAATGTGACATTTTTTGTATACATATTATATATTTAATCGAACATACACCGTACATCTCAGTCGAGACATTGGAAACCTATTAGGACATTGTGCGCTTCAAAGCAGGCTTGCACCACATGTACGTGAAGGAAAATAAGGAACCTCTGCACTAGTGGTTCCCAACCAACTATAAGTTGACAAAATATGATGTATGATTCATTGTGAATGATTAGGAAGACAGGTGGAAAAACCTTGTAAAAAAATGGGGCACCTGGAAGATGAATAAGAAGAGGATAAGAGTGATGGAGAACTGGATGAGGGGCGGGAGAATGATAAAAAAAATGGCACGAGAGATACACCTAGGACATCAACAACCGAGGCACAACAAAAAATCCCAACAAAAGGAGAGAAAAAAAAGGATAAGGGGAAGGAGGCGACAAGAGGGGCGTGAGAGAAGACTAAAGCACACAAAGAAAATCCAATTTATACTTTTATCAATGAAAATATGGACCAAATATTCTACCAAGTACGGTATTCCGTAGAGGAATTCATTGAGGAAGCAACCAGGAAACAAACAGAGCATTAAAAGAGGGTGTAGGATCAATTGGAAACACTCAAACAACTCTTAGAAGAATCCAACATAACAAAAGAGCACATGATAGAGGGAGGACCGTCCATAATTCCTGGGAACGAAGCAAAGACTTTGCATCCAGTCTTAATCCAACTAATATTCAGGAACATAACACTCCAAATTGAGACAAACAAACTTTAATTTCCAATGATTGAATTACAAGAACATGTGAACGTGATAATACATATGAACATAGTGGTATCACAATTGTCAATACATAGATTAAAATACTTGCAAATAGGCATGTTGCAAGAGATTAAGATCCCAGGAGATGAAGCACACCAGGAGCTGACAAAAATAATGGATGAAAGAGTTCATCTTGAACAATAATATGCCACTGTGCTCTAGAAGAAGAGGGAAGTTGAAGGCAGAGTGGAAGAAGTAATGAATTACAAGAATGAGGCTGAGGAAAGGGTAAATAAATCCGTCAAGGAAAAGGACGAAGCTAAAATTATGGTGCAAAAAACATAAGCGACCATCCATAAATTATACAAGGAAATTTTGGATGTCCCGATAGTAGTAGAAGCTACTATAGAAGAACAAGTATTGAAGATCAATGAAGTCATCAAAGGATTCTGATTGCAGATAGAGGACCTACAGTTACGTAGTACGCCAAGCACACCACCAAAAGTAAGCGCAAGAAGGGAGAGAATGACGATGAAAATAGTCACCAACATAGAGAGAGTGGAGGAAGAGTGCACCAAAATCTGTGAGGAGAGTGCGCAGATCTGGACAGACTTAGTGGAAGATCCCAAGATGAAGGTTGTGGAGGCCAAATTAAGAGAAGCGTAGGAAAAGGCACAACAAGATTCAAAGAAAATAACTACACTTCCACTAGCTGAATGTATGAAAACCATTTTGGCATAGAGCCAGTCATACGTGGAAGTGGAGAAAATGAGGGATCAACAAAATATCATTAAGTATTGCTTAGGACCACTGTAGGAAGAAGCAGTGAGGGTGATAGGTGAGCTATCCACTGCAAAGGGTAAGGTAAAACAAGCAGCTCAAGAAGCATAAGAAAAAATTACACCCTTGACTGTGGAGGGGGCCGAAGAGATCATAGAAATAGAGGAAACAATACTAAAATAAGTGGAGGTAGCTAAGGAATCCTCCCAAAATATCATTGAGGCATGGATGAGAAGGAAACATGCCTAAGTGGATCAAGATGAGCCACATGTGACTATTGGGGGCCTATTGGAGAGGCAGTTTTGGATACAATTTTGATAAAAATCCCAAGTGTAGAAGAAGTCCGCAGAAAAAGAATTAATAATAGGGAGTGCACAGTTTAGACACATTCAGGAGGAAAATGTGCATAAAGAGGAATAAATTAGAAAGAGGAATAAAGCATAGAGAAGAATAAAGAAGAGAATAAAGATGGAGAAGAAAGCGGGAGAAAAGGAAGGATGACAACTTGACATTGTAAAGATAGAAGGATTCTCAAAACTAGGAAGAACAACAATCATATTTCAAAATAAGCATGCATATGAAAAAGCAGGTGAAAGCATCCCAAACAACAAGTTAACTTGAAGTTAGCATGTATTGTAATAGGGTTTTGGGGATGAGCAAAGTGGGGTTTTAAGCCCTAGAAATCATGTATAAATATATAATGAGTTAGAAGAATAGGGGTTGGTTCCCTTTTTGATGAGTTCTTCTAGGTTATGTTCTAGTCTATTGTGTATGGGAGTTCTTCTCGAGTGGTAGGAAGGAGATGATGTAGAGAGAGAGAGAAAGGCTTGCATTGCAGAGCGGGTAGGCTAGGAGAAGGAGATAATACCCATGATGTATATTTTTAAGCACAATGTGTAAGCCTAAAGAAATTACGAAACACATAATAAAGAAGCCAATCGTTGTGGACATAGCCCAGATTTAGGTTGTGCTGAATGTCTTTTATGTGATTTCTTATGGAATCTTTTTGCATGCATATTAGAGTATATTTTTCTTATGTGTAATCATGGCACAATAGTTAGGACTGTTACAATGATGAGTTTATGTTGTAATCTAGAATATAATGGTAATACAATTATAATATTTACTAAGTAACTAAAGAAGAGCACTTGTAGAATAACGTGCACAGAAAAAATAATTAAGAATGAATATAACAATAACCTCCCATTCCCTCACCACTATAGATATCTCGTTCCTGTAGTCCCAATAGATACCTCGAGTGAGACTTCATCTTCCCATGTAGGTGATGTGGAAAGGGCCGGTGTCTGAAGGATTTTGTTGGTCAAAGATAACTTGAACCTAGGGTCTTACAACTGCGGACAAGAACAAAAATCACTCCTAGCATGATCTCTATCCTGTGCAAACCCTATACCCACTCCCTAGAATTCACCAATGTCAATGAATGAAAATAAACTCTGCCCATGATTTCCTCAGGAAATACAAAGGCACCTCCTTGTTATTGCAGGGAAAATTTTCAAACACCCTGAACCATGTATCCATCCACTTGTCCTTAAATTGCTACTGGAAGCACCAATCCATACAAATACATCTCTTTTGATAGGTGGTTATAGTTTGGTTCTAGGATCAATAAATAATGGCATCAAATATTTTTTTTGTAATGTTCAACTCTATGACTTGGTTTTTATTGATTCCAGTCTTGTAATAGTCAAACATCATATCCCTGTATTTAGAAACACTGGTTAATTTCCCTTGGACACTTGCAATGGATGGTACAATGGTGTCCAATGAAGTGGTCAATGAAAATCAACTAGGCTCTCTTCTACTCCTTAAGTCACATATAATTGATCTCAAAGACA
Source organism: Picea engelmannii (assembly GCA_009831015.1). Taxonomy (NCBI): domain Eukaryota; kingdom Viridiplantae; phylum Streptophyta; class Pinopsida; order Pinales; family Pinaceae; genus Picea; species Picea engelmannii. The sequence goes on from ML792522.1 coordinate 258,379, forward strand.
TTAACCCTTAACCAATTTTTGTGTTTAGGTTTGTAGGTTGTGGGTTGGGTTTTTTTGTGCCTTTGTGTGGTTTTTTCAGTTTTTGGTTGTGTCTGGGTTCCATCTTAATTATTTTTCTGCAATTTAATAAGGGAGTTTATATAGATAAGTTTTTTCTTTTTTATTCAACTTAAAAAATTACAAAAAACTTGTAATTAAATTGTTTAAGAAATTTAAAAAACAAGAAATTAAACACAAATAAATACTCGTCTTGCCTCTGAGAGGGTGTTAGGATCTTGTTGACGCTTGGTGAGAAAAATTTCTCCCTTGAATTTGTTTAATATCTCCTAAAACGCAAGGTGTGGTGCTCAATATGGCCAAAAATTGTGTCGAGGTCCCATTTATTAGACTCGATTGGATTGTGTGTCCATTCCTCTTAGGAATGCACACATGTTCTTGGGAAAAAACATGCGTTCCTTGAAACGAGCCTATGTGGCATGATGCATGGAGGTTTTTGGTTTGTCGAGCCCGTCACAACAAGAACACGTGCACGTTCCTAGAAAGGCGCATGCATTCCCACATGAGTGCATTTTTGCTCCTTTGTCGCCACTTTTTTTTCCATCAAGTTCATGCACTCACCCAACATAGAGCAACCAATGCACCACCCATAAGAGGTGTAGTGTACCACTTCCATGACCACAAGAGAGAGGCACCTAAACTTCTCTTCATTGAATGCACTTAAACACAACTAACAACTCATAACTTGAAAGTCAACAAGGTTAGCAATGTCCTCAAAAATATATATCTGAATGTATCTGGTTTGAACCTCTCCTACAATCCTATGTGGGAGATCAGGGAACGAGGCAAAATCCTCCCCTCTTGTGGAAAACCCAGTAATGAAGTATATGTCATCCTTTGTGGGTTGATACCACAAACCAGGATTGACCCTGAATGCCAATCGAGTGTGATCCAAGCAATGGATCAAATAGATCAACAACAAAATGTCCCCCTTGAGGGATGTGTCCTCATAAAACTTTAGATGAGTTTGTGTTGTAATAGGGCGAGGATAAAAATCCCTCTCCCTCTCTCAAGTCTCCCACTCCTATGCAAAGTTGTATGGGTTGATTTATTATTGCTATTGTCATTCCCAAACAACACACATATAACATAAAAGGATTCCAGTAAATGACCATTTTTATTTATTAAAAACTGAAATACTATTAATTCCCTTACTATACATGTAGATCACTATAATTTTACACATAATTTCTTCCATAGAGACTAAATTTCATATTGTAATTAAAAACCCATATCCTTTAATAATTTATTAAAAGAACACTCTAAATTTTATTCCCCAAGTAAATATAAATTGATATAAAGAAAACCAAAATCATTTTCTAGAAGGTGAAATGCTTTCTTTCCCACACAAATACTTTATATTCATTTAAATATAAAAGAAAAATGAACTTAAACTTGGCAACACAAGTGCATACCACTAAACCACATGCGAAAGTGTGCTTTAGTCTATTTAAAGATACACTACTAATCTAACAATTGTAAATCATACAAAAGTAAAAGATATAAAAGTATATCTAACACAAATCACTCTAACAAAACATATGATTGAAGTATTAATGAAGTGATTTAGTTTGGTTGAGCAAAGTTTATTCTTTTTAATTTTTTAACAAAACATATGATTGAATTATTAATGAAGTGATTTAGTTTGGTTGGGCAAAGTTTATTTTTTTTAATTTTTTCAATGAAACAAAACTTCTATTGATAAAACTTTATGGTCAATATTCCTTTCATTAAAGTGGAAGTATAACTTCTAAACTATTTTTATAAAATTTGAATTAAATTTACATATTTTTTATTATTTAATTATAAAAATCTAATTAAATTTATATTTTTTATTATTATTTTATTATAAAGGTTGACATTCAAGTTATATTATTTTCAATTGTCAATCAAAATTATTTGACCTCACTATTGTTTATTATTATTATTTTAATGGTAAGGTGTTTCATAAAGTTACTTTGGGTTCTTGGCCCTGTGGGGTCGAGAAAATGTCCAGAAAATAGCAAGCACTGGTGCTTAAAGCTGGAAGGAAGTAGCTTCTGGTCTAAAACTTTCGCTGGAAGCAAGTGTAGCAGAAGAGGCTGCCCACAATCGTGATGGGCGAATCTTTTTTCTTCTGATCTGCTGCATCGTTTCCTTTGAATGATATAGAGATCACTAATATGGCTGCCACAAGCCAAAATTTTCTATCACTGAACTCAAGAATGGATCAGATGGCTTGGAAGAATTAAGTGACTCGGGGTAGTTATTTAGAGATATACAAATAGAACACAGAGTCAGTGATTGGATTGCATTTAAAAATAAAATTTAACTTTAACATCATAGAATACCTTAACAACACACAAAATACTACTATTTAAAAATATAAAAATATGATAAATGATGTAAAAGTCACAGGGTTAGAAATCTTTTAAATGATGTACAAATTACACTGTGAAAAAAGCAATACCCATATAGTAAAATATAAGGGAACATTGTTTTTATTCTTGATGGGTTCTATAACAGCCGTTAGTTTTGTTCTGTCTGTTTACAATTTGCCACGAAGTATTTATTAAATTGTTCTACAACAGCCGTTGGTTTTGTTCTGTTGGTTTATAATTTGGCACGAAGTATTTATTAAATTTTGTATAGATTGGGCTGTGATCGGTTGGTGAGACTTTGACCTAATCAGACCAGATTCAGGTTCTGCAGCAGCCGTTTGCTTCGTTGTGTTGGTTTATAATTTGCTCCGAATTATTTATTAAATTTGGTGTCGTTTGGGCTTATGATCAGTTGCTGGGATTTTACATGTTTACAGATTCGATAGTACTTCGAAGTACTTATTAAATTGTATCGTTTGGGACTTTATTTCAATATTGTTTTATCGTGTTGATTTATAATTCGGTGGCACATTACAACCAATCTCATAGAACCAAATCTGTGAACATGTAAAGTGCGACCAACCGATCACCGCCCAAACGATATAATTTTTTCGAAACATTTTGTGGCGAATTATAAATCAACACGATAAAATAGTATTGAATGCTCTGAAGCCATGCTTATTGCGTTTCATTTGCTTTACAAAATACATCGCTTCTTTCTACTGAAAAGATAATCCAATGAGAAGTGAGCGGCAGCTGTGACAGGTACACTAACGAAGTGATGGGACGAGAACTGGATATTTGATCAATTGGACGCTTTTCTGCCAGTAACACGGCTTTGCCGCGAATAATGGAGTAGCGAATCAGATCCGAATTTGACCTTAGTCGTTACAGACCATCACTCTTACTCACCTCCGATCACTCAAGAATCCCACTGGAGCCCCTCGCATTGGATGCTTGGGAGAGTGTGAAAAAATTATATGAGAAGTTACAACTTAATAAGTTAATCTTATAGATTATAATTTTGTTGAATTATGTAGTATTAATGTGCAACAATTTTAGGGGTAATTCAAGGGTTAACATTGTCATTGTCATTTCTATTTGATACTTATATAAACAGGTCAAATCCTAAAGTTAACATTGATCTATTTTAATATAGATTGTTATTGAGAAATCCATAAAAGTATTTATAAATTTGGTCTTTTATAAATCAAAATTAAACATGAATTATTAGCCCACTAATCTCAATCCATTGAGATGAACCCTTTAATACCCAACTAATTTCTTAATTGAAGATGAAGTTACAAGTTGAATAAAAATAACTTATAAAATCAAAATTGAATTTTATTTTTTACAAATAAATTTAAATGGTTATAAATTAGCTTAATAAATTAGAGATATATCTGAAAACATGTAAAAAGAGATTAACTCATTGCATTGGATGTTTGGGAGAGTGTGAAAATATTATATGAGAAGTTACAGCCTAATAAGTTAATCTTAGAGATTATAACTTTGTTGAATTTTGTAGTATTAATGTGTAACAATTTTAGGGGAAATTCAAGGGTTAACATTGTCATTGTCATTTCTATTTGATACCTATATAAACAGGTCAAATCCTAAAGTTAACATTGATCTATTTTAATATAGATTGTTATTGAGAAATCCATAAAGGTGTTCATAGATTTGGTCTTTTATAAATCAAAATTAAACATGAATTATTAACCCACTAATCTCAATCCATTGCCATGAACCCTTTAATACCCAACTAATTTTTTAATTGAAGATGAAGTTACAAGTTGAATAAAAATAACTTATAAAATCAAAATTGAATTATATTTTTTTACAAATAAATTTAAATGGTGCTAAATAGCTTAATAAATTAGAGATATATCTGAAAACATATAAAAAGAGATTACATCATTGGATTGGATGCTTAGGAGAGTGTGAAAAAATTATATGAGAATTTACAGCTTAATAAGTTAATCTTATAGATTATAACTTTGTTGAATTATATAGTATTAATGTGTAACAATTTTAGGGGAAATTCAAGGGTTAACATTGTCATTGTCATTTCTATTTGATACCTATATAAAAAGGTCAAATCCTAAAGTAAACATTGATCTATTTTAATATAGATTGTTATTGAGAAATCCATAAAAGTGTTTATAAATTTGGTCTTTTATAAATAAAAAATAAACATGAATTATTAGCCCACTAATCTCAATCCATTGCCATTAACCCTTTAATACCCAACTAATTTGTTAATTGAAGATGAAGTTACAAGTTGAATAAAAATAACTTATAAAATCAAAATTGAATTTTATTTTTTACAAATAAATTTAAATGGTTATAAATTAGCTTAAAAAATTAGAGATATATCTGAAAACATGTAAAAGAAGATTAACTCATTGCATTGGATGTTTGGGAGAATGTGAAAATATTATATGAGAAGTTATAGCTTAATAAGTTAATCTTAGAGATTATAACTTTGTTGAATTTTGTAGTAGTAATGTGTAACAATTTTAGGTGAAATTCATGGGTTAAAGTTGGCATTGCCATTTCTATTTGATACCTATGTAAACATGTCAAATCCTAAGGTTAACATTGATCTATTTTAATATAGATTGTTATTGAAAAATTCATAAAAGTGTTTATAGATTTGGTCTTTTATATATCTAAATTAAACATGAATTATTAATCCATTAATCTCAATCCATTGTGATGAATCCTTTAATACCTAATTCATTATTTATTAAGTAAAGAATCTAAAACAACCCCAACCATGAGTTTACTAACTCCGTCTTTACTCATCCACTAACCACCATTGAACTACTAGCTCATAATGTCTCAAGTAGCTCATAATCTCCTAAGGATTGATCAACCAACCGACTAATATGTCCTAATTACTAACCCATTATCTCCCTTAATATTATGGTTCACCATGTTTTATTATAATTGAACATGGTAAATTATGATTGAATATAAATATCCATAATTAATATTACTAATCCACTATTAAGCAATCTGCTAACCTATAAACTGCTTAAACATTGTTCAACTAACCCTTTAACCCTCTAAAAGAAAAAGACGCATAACATGTTCTAATCAACTAAGCTGCTCATTACAATTGTTGTTATTATAGAAATTAAAATACTCTAACATAGGAGTAGGAGTTTGTCCCGTAATCCTGAAAAGACGTTAAATGTGAATGACAAATTAAAATATTGAAATTGAAAGGCGGTGACATATGCATGAATAAGAAAGGAGAGATTGTACCATGGCAGGGAAAAGACATATTCTGTGTAATTTTTTAAATAAGAGTTTGTACCGTGAGCATTAATATTTTCGGTGACCATTCGTATAGGATTGTTTGAAGCACAACAACAGCAATGATATTATGCGTTTCAAACTTGTCACTAGTGAGCACCGGAAAACATTGGATTCCTGACGAAATTCATTCTTTAAAGGCGTCTCTGAGCTGAGCTTATCAAACTGAAATTTGTAGGAGAAAGTAGGCACATAAAATGGGTGACGAAATATATTTGCGGGCTCTGGGATTGATTAACTTGACGCTGGCGCCTCAGCTCCTATGGGGTAACAGGAAACATGGAACGTTACAAGTCTCCGCCGGGTGGCGGTTGATCGGACAGACCATGAGCTTCATTCGAGGCATTAACTCCAGTGCTCAACCACTCCAGTTCATTCCAGTGTTTTTTTCTAGTGCTCTTGAATTAACTCTGGAATGAACTGGCGTGGTTGAGTACTGGCGTGGTTCAGCTTTCTTCCAGTGCTCAGCCACGCCAAACAAACTTGATCTGAATGTCACCCCATATTCCGATCAACTTTGTTGGGATGAGGTTGGATGGTTGTGTCTGTAGGTCCAGAATTCAGCAAACATTCTCTGCAAAGCGAAGGCAGTCAATTTGTAGATCCAGAATTCAGCAAACGTTCTCTGCAAAGCGGAGGCAGCCAATTTCAGGCCAGTCCTAGACTTCTTCGAAATCACATCAGCAAATTTGGTTGGCTGTCGGTGCACGGAAATCTCCACAAGCAGCTCCACTGGACGGCTGTAAATTTGGTGAGGTTGGAAGGGTTGAGAATGGACTTCATGGAGGACATACAAAGCGTAGTGCACACCAAATTCATAAAATGGCAAGCCAAGGGGATCTTCATCTCCAAGAGGAGTTTGACTAGGCAAGTAAGTTCAAGCAACCAACTCATATAGATCTATGTATATATAGCTGTGCTTACTCAAATAGATCTATGTATATATAAGTTATGGAGCCATTGAAAGTAAATTTTCCTTTTGAAATATATATATAAGTTGAAATATATATAAGTTATGAGACATGAGAGAGTCCTTCAAAGTAAATTTTCTTTTTTAATTAGGTCTTGTAAGAATTATATTTTTTCATTGATTCTCTGGATGGAGTATGTCAAACTTTGAGCACATACTTACTTTTAGCCTAATTACATAATTTTTGTATGAAAAAAAATTGAAGTATGGTAAATTTTTTATTATGATTAATATTTTTTAAAATTCAAATTAAATTTTTTATTTGAAAAAAATCATTAATTATAAACTAATTTTTTTTAGTTTATTACTATTTAGTTAGTGAACTGTTTTAATTTGAAAATTTGATTAAAGTTTTGATTATCTGAGTTTATTTAGAGTTCACTTAGAATGAGGTAAAACTTTTAAGTACATTTTCCCATCATGCATAAAATTTGGATTACTGTGGAATTCTGTTTAATCTTAAAAAATTTGTGAAATTCTTATCAAGTAGCTTACTCTAATTTATTATCATTCAGTTAGTGAACTTTTTTTTATTTTTATTTCGAACTTTGATTAAATTTTCAATAATCTAATCTCATTTCTACCATACATAAAACTTGAATCATAATACAACTTTGCTTATTCTTAAAATGTCTGTAAATTTTTTATACAATTTGTGACCCAAAAAAAAATACAATTTGTTAAAAAAAAAGTGAACTGTTTTAATTTGAAAATTTGATTAAAGTTTTTATTATCTGATTTTATTTAGAGTTCACTTAGAATGAGGTAAAACTTTTAAGTACATTTTTTTCATCATGCATAAAATTTGGGTCACTGTGGAATTCTGCTTAATCCTAAAATTTCTGTGAAATTCTTATCAAATAGCTTACTTTAATTTATTACCATTCAGTTAATGAATTTTATTTTTATTTTTATTTGAAACTTTGTTTAAATTTTCAATAATCTAATCTCAATTCTACCATACACAAAACTTGAATCATAATACAACTTTTCTTATTCTTAAAATGTCTGTAATTTTTTTATTCAATTTGTGACCCAAAAAAATAATACAATTTGTGAAAAAAATGTGCACTGTTTTAATTTGAAATTTTGATTAAAGTTTTGAGTTTATTTAGAGTTCACTTAGAATGAGGTAAATCTTTTAAGTATAGTTTTCCGTCATGCATAAAATTTGGATCACTGTGGAATTCTGCTTAATCCTAAAAATTTTGTGAATTTCTTATCAAATAGCTTACTCTAAGTTATTACCATCCAGTTAGTGAACTTTATTTTTATTTTTATTTAAAACTTTAATTAAATTTTAAATAGTCTAATCTCATTTCTACCATACACAAAACTAGAATCATAATACAACTTTGCTTATTCTTAGAATGCCTTAAATGTCTGTAATTTTTATACAATTTGTGACCCAAAAAAAAATACAATTTGTGAAAAAGAATGTCTTATATTAAGCAAAACAATCCTTTTACCATGCACAAAAATCCACAAATATGAAATCTGAAATGCACAAAAAAAACATTTCATACCTAAATTTAAAAAATATATATATTCAAAATTTTAATGAAAAAAACCTATTACCACAAAATTAGTTTTCTTTAATTATCATCTAATTAATTAATTATCTTAATTTCAAATTTTAATTAAATTTTCAATAATTTTAATTTATTTAGAATTTAACAAAGTTTTTAAAAAATGTGTTATCTAATAGTTTTAGGCTTTGGTTTTTTTCATCCAAAACAGAGGATATAAATCTTCCATTTTTGAATTCAGGAATGGATTCTGCATGCTGAAATATCCCTGAGACACTTAGATTATACACAAATAATTACTCAAATAAATGAATCTAACAATTTCTCACCAGTTTTCGGGCAAATATCCCCAGAAAACATAATCACATATTTTTAATATGCATAAAATTTGAATTATGATAAAATTTTGATTATGATTAACATTTTTTAAAATTCAAATTAAATTTGTGATTTGAAAAAAATCATTAATTATAAGATTAATTTATTTTTATAGTTTATTATTATTTAATTAATAAATTTTCTAATTTGAAAATGTGATTAAACTTTTGACTATCTAAGTTCACTTAGAGTTCATTTAGAATGGGGTAAAACTTTTAAATACATTAATTATAAAAAAATTATGAAATTCTTATCAAATAGCTTAGTCCTATATAATTTAGGACCATTCAATTTATTACCATCCAAGTGACCTTTTTTAATTTGGAATTTTAATTAATTTTTCAGTAATCTAATCTCATTTTTACCATACACAAACTTTGTTTATTCTTAAGTGTCTATAAATTTTTTATATAATTTGTCATCCAAAAATTAATATAATTTGTGACCAAAAAAAAAAAAAAAACTTAAACAATCCTTTTACTATGCACAAATCTGAAATGCACAAAACTT
>ML792522.1:292761-318658 GCA_009831015.1 Picea engelmannii
TATTTCACGTTTCAACTTCATGTTGAGAATGAATGGAATTACACATTTGAACTTGTGACCTCTTAGGAGGAAACACATGCTCTTAACCATTAGGCCCACTCAGGTTGTATGCATGTTAGTCAAACAATTTTATAACCAATTCAATTGTGGTTAATCATATTGAATTATTGCTAACCAAAATTAATTTTGGTTAATCATATTGAATTATATTTAACCAAATTCAATTAAGCTAACCACAGTCGAGAACAATTAGCGATATTCAAACAAATCCATCCATGCTTAATCATATTCAACCATCCATAATGGTTATAATCTATAGTAAACTAAATTCAATTTCATTCTCAAAAACCCAAGCCCCTAAGTAGCATTAACGAGGTGGAGTATTCATATTTTTCCTCTTTGAATACAACTCTAAGGCCATTTTTGATTTTATAAGGGTGTTCCTCTCATCAAGAGCTTTCCAACAATTGTACACTTGTTCAAGTTTGAGATTCAAGCACAAAGTTATGACCTCTTGAAGTTTCCATATGTGATTTCTCTCTCCCACCACATCATCATCCGTACATGGACCCACATGTGCCAAATGACATTGCATTGTAGTTCAACCATCAAACTTCATGTATTTCGAGGCAATTTCTTCTTCAATGTATTATCACATTAGAAAAATCTTTCCTCCAAGCACTCTATCACACCCTCAATTTTCTCATCACATTAAAGAAGAATTTCTCCAAAGAAACATTTCACACCCAAAAAATGGTTCTCATGTAACATATCACCCTTGAGAACACTTTCTCATTTGCGATAGGGTTCCTCCTTTCTTTATCACATTAGCAAAAGTCTTCCAGTTTTGTGACGTATTGCACATCCAAACATTTTCAAACCTGTGATGAAGTTGTATCTTCCTATTTATTGTGCCCCAAGTATTTCTCACACTTATATAAATATTTGACCATGTGATAATGATCCCTTATGGCACCTATGAAAAATTTACTTCAGCCATGCCACAAGGCTCCATTATCATGCCTCTAAAAAACTTCAACCATGCAACAAGGCTCCATTATGGCGCCTATGAAAAAATTCAAACATGCAAAAAGAATCCCTCTTGCATGAATTTCTTATCACATTGTCAGACATTTTCATCCTAGCAACATTGTATCACACCATGAAAACATTTTCCCTCAGAAACCTGCTAACTAAGCCAACTAAATCTTGAACTTTGCACCAATTCTTGAAGTCCATGTCTATATCACACAAAGTTGGTTTTCATGCAATATAGGTTGTATCACATGAAAAATAACTTCATGCAATACATGAAATATCGCATGAAAAATTACTTCATGCGATACACCAAAAACTACCAATTTTACCTAAGGAAAATTCCTAAATTTTCTCCCTGTAAAAAGTAAGTGTTTTCTAGGGGATAACACTTTTTTAAGGAAAACAGGATGATTAGAGAACAATATAAATAATAATTTATCTATAATTGGAGCTATATTGAATGAATGTATAGACATTCCATTTAGGTTTTCAAATGCACCCAACACTTTCATGAGTTTGATGAATGAGATTTTGAAAAAACGTGTGGGAAAATTCATGGTGGGATATCTATATGATATATTAGTGTTGAACAAAACAAAAGAGGAAAACATGATGCTTTTGAAGAAAGCACTGGAATGGTTTAGAAAATAGGAATTAATGATAAATATGAATAAATGTTATTTCATGAATGTAACATCCCCAACCTTCAAGTTGAGCCATACTGCTCCATAATGCTCTGTCATATCCTTGATACCACACTATAACACACACTAGACCTCACTTCTGGGTGTATGTCGCTAAACTATGACTTCTGTCAGGCACTGAATTTTCAAAATTCCTTTAATTCATCACATTAATGCCTTTGATACCATTTATTAATTAATATTCCCTACATATGAACACAATTATGTAGTCCTAACAACATATATTCCATGTGTAATTAAAATAGTTATACCAAAAAATAAATAACATAATTAACCACTCAATATTCATCATAAATGCATAAAAGAACACTTATCGTTTAATGAAAATCACCAACTGGCTATAGAACTCAAACGATCCTCCCAACCATAGACTCTACTATTCATTAACTCTCAACAGCAGGTCACCGATGATCTATGGCTATCAATCCACTAGGGAAAAGGATACCTAAGAAAACCTAAGGTCCAACAACACATAACTCAGGACAAGGCCAATGGCACCAACTCTAGCAATAGTTCCACTGCACGGGTTGTCCCACCCTACGATGCATACCCCTTCATTACTCCATATTCCTTTAGTTATACAACTTCTTTTCACAACATGATGAAAAGGAAGTCTCATAGTTATGTGGAACTTGGAGAACAAGGATGATCAAAAAGAGTTATGGCACCCACTAGGCCATCACATTGAGAAACCTATTACCAACAATTCTCTCACTTAAGGAGAATTGCTCCATAGGCCTGGCAACTTGTTTCTTCAAGCCCAAACCCTCAGGGATTTATAGGGTTACAATGGTACAAGGTTATAGGGAAACAAGATATCCCATAGATCACACCCCCTAGGAAATGGTAAGACTGATGGAATGGAAGAATATAATTATTTTCCACTTAAACCCAAAATTATATTTGCATGTTCCTATCTTGACACATGACACTCAAGGAAATACCTTTTTCTCCACTTGGTGATTTGTTCCTCCACTTAGGAACTTAGGAAAAAATCATATCATAATGACTTATCAATTTTAGTAATATATTATTAAATTCCCTTGGCTCAAGCCCCATTGACTTGTCCCCTTTCGCATAATTCATAACCCCCTTTCCCTCTCGTGGAGTCTGAGCCACCTATATTATTTCATCTAACTTGGTCTGCATCAATGATGTATTTTATTAATATATCTGAATGTAATACACTTTACAAAGCTAGGCTCACCAACTTTATATCACATAGGCACTCTAGCCCAAAACATATATATGTTGGGCTGTGAAAAAACACCTTGCAATTACGTTTTTTTTGGGTAGAGGTTTTTCTAGTGTTTGGATTTCCATATGCCTAGAAATGCTTGAGAATCTATTGTTTAAATGAATAATACTGTGATGAGATTCTTGAGACTTGTATTTGTTTCTCCATAGAGCAATAAAGAATACCATTTCCCCCAAACCCTTTGCTTATTGTGTGTTGTGTGATTGTTTTATATTTTCTTCTCTGTTCAATAATTTCAGTTTGTGGGATATAATTCTAGCAAGTGGTATTAAATAAATATTGAGTGGTGTCCTGTGAGATCTGAGGTGATGCAAAGCCCCACCCCCTCCCAAGGTTTGCGCGACCTCCTGGTCTAGGATCATTAAAATTCAGGAGCTGAATCAGCTCACAAGTTCCTGCTAAACCCGAAAAAACATTTTCCATATGTCCTTTTTCTTTCCTTGTGTGGGTCAAACGCTAAACCCCCGGGTGATTTTCCCTAAGCACCTTTACCTTTAAAATCAATTTTAGGAACTAGCCCCCTCTCTTCAGCCAACTCCTCATGTGACCATAGGCTCTGATCAGGCGCTAACCCAAAATGCTCTAATCCAGAAATTCGGGCACTTTGGGCTCCAAGAGTTTCAACACCACAAAACCTTAACTCCTTTGAATATGTGAACTTCGGACTTGTGAATCGTACGGTCGACGGTCTCCATAGATCAATGATCCATACTAATTCCATGCTCCAGGCTTCAGATTATTTCAAAAATACAACCCTCCAATCCCCCAGAGTGCCAAACTGGTGAACTCATGAAGGACGATGGATCAACGATCCACGACTTCCCAACATCTAACGACTGATATATTCCTCGGGACTCCAGCCTTCGAGAGTTACCGAATGGTAACATGTTCAATCCTCTAGAGCATCAATTCTATTAAGTAGAGTATATGATGTCACGTGTCCTCCTCCAAAGGATGGCTGGGATGGACTCTGACCTTCGGGCCTCTGGGAGTCACCACAACACTACACCATGTTTCCTCCAAAGTATCGAGTCTCTGAAGTGCGAGATATGGTGCCACGTTTCACTAGTGGAAATGACCATGACTTAATCTAGGATTTTGGAGCTTCGGGAGTCTCAACTCAAACCAAATTCCACCAACAGTCTTCTAGAGAGCTAACTCTCCAGACCATAGGATTTTCTTCCATGTATCTCCTCCTGATCAATGGTGAGGATTTTCTCCACTCTTCGGAGCTTCGAGAGTATTGAAGACTCCTCACTTTTGTTCTCCTAGATGGTCAGTCTTCTGGGCTCAACAATCCACTGACACATGCCCTTACTGGTGGACGATCCAAATTTGCTCCAGATCCCCAGGACTCCGAGAAATCCATCTCCTCCAAAACAAAAACTTGAAAATATTTGAACTTACGAAGTCCAAAGGACTTCCAGGATTAACGACCGTGCAACTCACCTTGATTTGATGGTTGTTGATATTTGCACCTAAATCCAACGAATGAGATCTATTCTCCTTTCATGCACACTTATTCTCCTATCTAGATTCAGATATGACGTTCCATATCTTCCCATAGCCAATATAATAGCTACTGTAGCTCTCCCTCTATTTGTGGCCACACTTTCCTTTTAATGAAGGTTTTTCAATATTTTCAAAGGCTTGGAATTTGAATCTTCCTCTACAAGCCCGAATTCTTGGTCTCTATCTATGTTGCCTCTCCTGAGCTTTGAACTTGAAACAAGTTCACCTGCGCACACCTTGTGCTTCTCCCACAGTTTGAGACTTGGACTATGTTTTCCTTTTGCAATCCTTGCATAGCTCTGCGCGTACTTGCGCTATCTCTCATGATCTTGTAAGTGCTCGGACTTAGAAGGGTTCAGTCTCTTTGTTCTCCAAAATATTTATTGTTCCTTCTTGGCACTTTGTTATCATCCTCCTAAGCTTGTGGAATTTTGTAGTAGTCCTCAATGCACTCCTTGCACTAGCCTTAGCTCGAGTCTTGACTTTGAAGACTCACCTACACAGTCCTTGTGCTTGCTCTATGCACCCTTTACAGAGCCTCCTCCTTAGAGTGTTCAATAAATCTAGTGTGCTTCACTTGCATAGTCTTTCCTTTTGAGCTTTTACACTTTACCAAGTGTAGGTGCACTCCTTGCGCTTTCTCTCAGAGTGTTCAACAACTATGTTGTGCACTCCTTGCACTCTCTCTTTCTAAGCTTTATAACTTGTCTAGTGTGACCACATGGCACACTCTTCTCTGAACTCAAAATAGAGTTGAATTTCACTCCTTACAATGGATTCACAGAGTTTTCCAACAAATATGGTGTGCACTCCTTGCACAAGCCTAAGATCCCATAACACTTAGAAAAACTTAACATATATGGAAATCTGTCTAATTCCCGCAAAGGGAAACATACATGCACTAATAGCATTCATAAATTCACACAATAGACATTCAGAAGCAAACATTCATCATAATGATACACACACAAAAAACTCACATGCAGTGAAACCTTCTTTTGTATTAATATATGAATGATTATGTACAAATGTTTACAAAGATGGACTGCAAAAAAGTGTTCAAATCTTTTCCTCTCCTCTCTTATCCTAATTCTCAACCACAAAAACTAGTAATTCTCTTTCTAATATCCCTTCTCTACAACTACTAATAAATTTTTGATACAAAGATATTTTTACAAAAGAGGGCCTCCTAGAGCCTTCCCTCCAACTACCAAATAACATTAAATTACATTCAATAAACATCTATTATGAATCAGATCTAGATCCACCAAATTGTCAGCTATTAAAGGTGACTCTACACATTACAATAACTTGGCCTGTACAAAGAAAGTGGCTCAACTTTCCTTGAGCCTTCAAATTTTTATTACATTAAATTTTTAATGTATGCCCAAAATTTGAAAGGAACGACGCGTCCTTCTTTAGGATCTTCTCCCTCCAAGTACGTCGATGCGTTGTCTGATGATGTGTTTGATGAGGTGGAGTGATACTCCTACATTACAAGGTCAATTGGTTCACACATGTAGAGGTAGAAAGGGGTATAGACTAAGGAAAATCTTAGGCGATGTTGGATATAGTGGTGGTGGGCACTTGTTTCATGAATGCACAAATTGACACCTGGAATGGAGGTTCTTGTGCACTCCCATAGGTTGGTGGTATGGTATCCGAGAGAGGTTGTGGTGATGTATAGTTGCATATGAATTTGGAAAAGGAGGTCCTAGGCTCGAACCTAGTACGGAATTTTCACCAAAAGATAGACTGATGGTTAAACACAGAGACAATATGATTGCTTCCATAAATAGGATGGTTAGTCGAGCTTAGTAAAGGAAACAACACAACTTAATACGAAAAGAGGAGGTAGAGTTCAAGCAAGAGAAATGGGTGGTCCCATGGGAGGGTCTAGATACAACACAACTTAATACGTTACATTTTGGATCTAGCAACATGCAGCCCATGGTGGGTTTGGTGATGAAACAAGCGATGATGAAAACCATATGCATGTAAATGAGGAGTGAAGTTGTAGCGTTCATTTCTATGAAATTAAACAAGAAGGTTCTAGTCGACCTATAGAACAAGGGGATTTTTAGGAAAAATAGGAAGTTATTGTTGTTGACAATGATCAAAAAATATTTCCATCATCGATGAATTTTTCTAGGGTGGTATCTCCTTAGCTTGTAAATATTTTCACTAGGGTTTTTCCATTAGGGATGCAATCCAATAAAGGATAATTTTCTTGGTTCCATGGCTACATGGATGACGAGAAAAGGTGACCCATCAGAATTATTGGACTCCCACACAACTATGAAGAACAAATCGACGGCTTCGACTTCCAAGAAGCATAAACCAATAGTGGTAATGAGCACAAAACTCATGTTGAAAACCTTTTTCTCTGGCCCATGTCCTTAGGGAATCAAGTCCTCCTCCAAATGAGGGAAGTATAGAACAAGGAGATGGCCAAGGTAGTCATGGATTTGGTAATAGAGAGTTTCAATATTTTTGGACGTGACCTTGGAGAAAGTTAGGTTAACCATAAGAAAAATTCCTATTCGGGTCCTCATGGTGGGTTCTATGAAAACAATTCTGATTTGATTCCCAGACACCATGAGGATGGAGAAGGAACATAATCACATGGTAAAGGTGAAATGGAGTTCTTGTGTTGGGTCGGATGGAGCAGACCTTGGCATGGAAGGTGTGGAAAATATGATGTGACATGGAGATGGAGGAACATATGGATATTTGAGGTGGTTCTTGGCAATGGAGGTCAAAGAAATGGAAAGACTGAGGTTTCTAATGTAAAGTTCGAGGTGGATTTGATAATTTTTATGTAAATAGGAATATGAATGTAAGGCCTAGTTAGGCATGTGTCCTCTAGTTTTTAAATGTCACTGATAAAGTTTAGATGACCTAGGTGATAGGGGGAGCATGTAGTATTCTCATACACCTTGTATTTGAGGGAAGTTTGGTTAGTATTGGTCATGGGGGGGAATTTAGGTCAAGAATTGAGGCACATGTTTCTGGTAGCTCGTGTTTTTAAATCCCATGGATTGGATAATCCATTGAAATTATTCTAGAGGTAAGTGGTGAAGGATCACTTAGCTGGCTTGGCCAGATTTTTTCAAGGGAACAAAGTTTTATATCTCTACTAGTTATGGTGATGGAGATAAGGGATGAATATTGTGGAATCCTATTGTCCACAAATCATCATTAGTAGAGATATGTACCATGAGATATGTAGTGATAATTTTTTGCAAACTCAAGGAATCATTGTATGGCCTAAGGTACCCAAGAAATGGTACAATATGGTTGATTCCTTCATGGTGAGATGAAGTTTCTTAATAAGTGAGTATGATCATTGTTATTATGGCATATTCTCTATCGTGGTGTTATGTTTATGATATGCTCATTGCAAGAAAAACATGGTTGTGATCAACATGTTAAAGACTCAATTGGACAAGAATTTTGATGAAGGATCCATGAGTAACAAAAAACATCTTGGGCATATAAGTATACATAGACAGGAAAAATGGTAATTTGTGGTTTTCACTGATGAGGTTTAGTATGAAATTTGTGAAACCGATACATATCCCTTTAGATTTCCATTGTAAGGTTTCTTCAAGTTTATGTCCTAGTAGTAAGGAAGAAAGGATTATGTGTCTCATGTACCTTATGAAAATCTAGTAGGAAGGTTGATGATTGTGATGGAATGTTCAAATATTTCACATGCAATTGGTGTTGTCAGTGGACACATGGAAACACTAGGCAAGGAGCATAGAAATGGGTGCTTGGGTATTTGAGAGTCATGAGTATTTCCTATAGTGGTTGCAATGATTTAGTTTGTGTTTATGTTGATTAAGTGGAAGTGGAGTAGTCCATAATGGAGAAAAATGTGTAGACATGTATTGTTAGAGAAGATACGACATTGTTTCAGTTATCTTGTCTTATATGAAGGTGATTTTTTATTCATTGCGAAAGGTATCAAGAAATTTTTGTCAAGGTGAATATTGTTGGGTTGTGACAACACACCTTGTAGTTAATTTTATTTGGGTAGAGGTTTCTCAAGATTTTGGATTTTCATATGCTTTTAAATGCTTGAGAATATCCTGTTTAATGAAGAATATTGTGAGGAGATTATTGATACTTGTATTCATTTCTCCACATAAAATAAATAATACGTTTTCCATCAAACCATTTGTCTATTGTTTGTTGTGTGATATTTTTATATCTTCTTCTATGTTCTTTAATTTTATTTTTTAGGATGGAAGTCCAACAATAGATACATAGGCCCACTTTGGCCCAAAACATCCTATCTCATAAACCTATAAAAAATATGTTCAATGACAACCTAGGGGTATTACATTCCCCTCCCCCTTATTTATGCATTGTCCTCGGTGCATTATATACACATGTACAATCAAAATTCTTCAAAAATATCCAAAAAGATGTCGGTACTCTTCTTTCATAGCATATTCATGCTCCCATGTTTCATCCTCAAGGTCGTAGCAGGTCCACTATGTTTTTAGCATCTCTATAGATCTATTCAACAGAAACTTGACCTTCCTATTAAATATGCACACTAGTTGGACCAGAAATTCACCCTCGTGCTCCACCTGGATCACATTCCAATCAATTACAGGATTAGCATAAAAAACATAGTTATTAAACAAAGACACATGAAACACATTATCTATGCACATGGAGGTAGGAAGTGTAAGAATGTACGCAATAGGACCAATCCTGACTAGGATTTCAAATTATCCACAATATCTTGCTTCCTGTTTTGGGAAGCTTCCCAATTTCAATGAACACTTCTTAGCCTTTACTTTAAAAAATACATGTTCTCCCACTTTGAATTATTTGTGCATTTTACCTTTGTCTACATAATTTTTCTTCCTCTCATGAGAAGCCTTTACAGTCTATTTTATTTTCACCATCTGCTCTTCCATTTCTCTGAGTAATTATTTTCCAACCACTGCTCTTTCTGTTGGGTTGTCCCATCTCACTAGCATGTTGCACTTTCTTCCATATCATTCTTCAAATGGGATCATCTTTAAATATGTTTGATACCCATTATTATAAGAAAATTAAACTAAATGTAGACAATCTTCCCATTTTGATGGTTTATCTATCACATACATTCTTAGCATATCCTCAATCACTTGATTGACCCTTTCTATTTTTCCATCTGATTATGGGTGATATGTTGTGCTAAAATTTAAATTGGTCCCAGATCCTTTAAATAATCCTTTCCATAAATTTGATGTGAACTCGAGATCTTTGCTAGAAACAATTTCCTTAGGAACACCATTTAGCCTGACAATTTATCTCATGTAAATTTGTACAATGTTATCTACCTTGCGAGTTAGCTTCGCTAGAATAAAATGAGTATCTTTATTTATCTTATCCACCACCACCATTATGGAATCATGTTTCTTTATTGTTCATGGAAACTTAGTAATTAAATCAATTGTTACAAATTGAAATTTCCACTCAGGAATGAGAAATGGTTGTATAAATCCAATTGGATGTTTGTGATCATCCTTTACCCTCTAACACTCTAGACATATGGCTATATAATCAACCACCTAGATTTTCATCCCTAGACAAAAGTATTATCTCTTTATAGATGTAACTATTTTCTGGTATCTCGTGTGCCTAAAATAATGAACATTATGCATTTCTCTGAACACTATATTTTTAGTTCTTGAGATTTAGACACATATAATTTTCCCCTGTACATGAGGATTCCATCCTCTCTCATCTCATAATCTTCATTTTTTTTTTTTTAAATTACCTTGTTGTAATGTTTCTTTTGTTTGCAAATAATGTTGATCCGATTTTGCAACTTCCAAAATTATATATTTTAGATCATATTTGTACATGATAATGGTTGTAGCATGCATTTCATGCACCCTCTTGATGAGTGCATCATCCACTTTGTTCTCTTTCTCTTTGATATGATTTATATCAAATTCATACTAACTAAGGAGTTCTATCCATCTTATTTGTTTGGAATTCAAAGTTGGTTGTCCAAACAAATGTTTCAGAACACTATGGTCTGTCCTCATCTCAAATATTTTCCCCATACAATAATTCCTCCAAATATTTAAGGAATGAACTATGGCTACCAATTTTAAATCATGTGTGGCATAATCCCTCTCATGTTCCTTTAAATTCCTTGACTCATAACATATCACATGCCCATTTTGGGTAAGGAATCCACCAAGCCCTTCCTTGCATGTGTCGGTGCACACAATAAAATTCCCATTTGGATCAACAATATTCAATATTGGTGTTCTTATTAATAAGTTATTCAAGAGTTGAAAACTTTCTTCACATTCAAAGGTCCATTCAAACTTTGCACCCTTCTTTTGAAAAGAAGTGATTGGATGTGCAATCCTTAAGAATCCTTCAATAAATCATCTATAATAACCCACAAGTCCCATGAATGATATCATCTCTAAGACATTCCAATTGAATGATATTGTCATTGATGTAAAATTCAATCATTGGTGATTATGTCATTGATGTCAAAGTAGTGAAGAAGATAATACATCAAGAACACATCCTCCTTGGAATTAGTGAAGACGAGAAGACAAGTCACCACCATGAAGACTTGAAGTTAAGCCATGAAGGAAACTTGACATGATCGCGTTTAATATACGGCAATATATTACAATAATATGAAGTACCAATGGACAATAATCCCCAAAGGAAAGAAAAGGAACCCTGAAAGTGTGGTAAAGAATCCCAAAAGTTGATTAAAGAAAAAGAGTATGAATGACATTGCAAATGCATGCAAAAACTCCATGGATTGATAGTCCTCGTCAAGTCATTTCCTACGGTAGGTGGCATGCCATGTGTTTCTTCATCGTTGATGAGATATTCCCTCTTAAATATAATCATGTAACACATGGTCAAGAAGTCCCTAAAGTCGTCCCCAATTGAAATTAACATTAAAAATAAAATAAATGATGTGTTGGTGAAGTTGGCCCCATTGTAATAAATATTAGTCAAATTAAATTTTATTTGGGTCAAGTCGGCCCTAAAAGGAGGGTGGCATATCTAGTATAAAGAAGGTGCATAATACCTCATTTTTCATCATTAAATCAAATGATTTTTGAGGCAGCGAAAAGGTGATTTATGAGGTAGCAAAAGAGTGATCTTTGAGGTATTGAAAATGGTGATCTTTGAGGAAGGAAAAAGGTGACTTCTGAGGCAACAAACTAAATTATATCTGACAGTGTAAGGGAGAGTTACCTGAGGTAGATAGTATGATTTTCTGAAGATGATCTGAGGCCTATCATGTGGAAGAAATAAGGTGATTTATGAAGTAGGTAAAGACCTATTTCTAAGGTAAGTCAAGCATGTTCTAAGATAAGTTTTAAAACTGAGCTAAGGTGAGTTTGTTGCAGTTTTGAAGGCTTCCTTTAATAAAAATTTCAGAGATATGTTAGACATGTTTGAGAGAATATTTTAAAAACTATTGAGATCAATTTCCATACCTACATTAAGTGAATGATAAAGCCCAAATCCAAGGCAAATTTTTGAGGGAGGAAGGTTGAGTTTAAGGCCTTCTTTGAGTAATTTTCTTAGGAAGTTATAAAGTATGATGTAAGGAAGATCTAAGGTGAATTCTGGGGAAAATTTTCTAAGTTTTTCTTGTGCAAATATAAAGAAAATATTGCAGGACTGTTTTAGGCGAGTTGAGGCAGCTTTGGAGAAGACTATAAGGGAGAGTTATGAGGCTATGTTAAATTTGTTTTTGAGGTGATCCGAGGAATAAAATTTAGGATTTTTTTGAGGCCACATCAAGGAATATTCTAAGGAAAATATAAGAACAATTTTAAGGGAAGTCTATGATTTGTTAAAGTCTATTTGCAACATCTTGTGTGAAGTTGGAGGCCTGTTCTAAGGATGATTTTTGAGGTTTGTCTGAGGTGATATCTGTGGAAATTTTTGGTACATTCTTATGTGAATGATGGAGTATATATGGGAACATGTCTGAGGGATATTCCAACAAAGGATAAAAATAAACTTAAGCGTTCTTCAGAAGAAGCGAAGGCTGGTTGCAGGGCTGAGTTGAGTACAAGTTTAGATCCCAAGTTTCATACATTTGTTTAGCACATATTACAGGTTTGATGAGGCCAATTTAGTGTACATTTGTAAGCCCATATTTGGCGTGGTTTAAGAGGAGATATGAAGCATAACTAAGGCAAGTTAATGGGTGATCTTGAGGAATTTTTCCAAACATATCCTCAAGAAATTTGAAGGAGAATATGAGGGATATCTTGAGGCAATTTGTTTCACATTCATAGAGGAAACTTTGTTTCTATGCAAGTTTTCTATGGGATCTAAGGGTATCCTAGTGCATCTTCAAATATGTATGTAATCAGAGTTGAGAATGTGAATTCGAAGATTTCATGGCGAAGAGAATATTATTCAAGGATGATTTTACAAGTGTATGTGCAGAAGTGAAAAACAAAGGTCCCAGTGAAGAAACAATGCAAAATATATCAAATGTGATTCTCGTGATTTTGTAAATATTGTGGAGGATATTTTATTGTATTTTGAAACTAGGGTGGCAAGGTGGTACAAGGCATATGTTTAAGGTCTCCTTCAGGTTAGTGCCTGAGAAGCAAGGGTGGTTTTGTGGTGCATGGGAAGATTAGTTTCTTAAGAGAGAAGGTTGTTTCTTATAGGGGAGTTGCAACTTCCTTTGATTTGGTACTCATAAAGACAGGCGGTAGGTTCCTCCTTCAAGTTGGTGCTGGTAAATTAGGGAATTGGAGCTTCCTTCAACTTGGTGCCTGTAAATCAGGGGGTTGGTGCCTCCTTCCAATTGATGATGGTAAATATTGGAAGTATGTGCTTCCTATGGATGTAACCTTAAAGATATATATTAAAATCATTCTATGGTTTTCTCTCATATGGATTTCCACGTAAAAATATCTTGTGTACTATGTTTGATGTTATGCATTGTTGAATGGAATTGTTGATAAGTTAATGTTTAAATGTGATTAAAAATGGTAAAAATTTCCCAATATTGATTCACCCACCCTCTTAGTATTGGTGAATATTCCAAAAATAGGTATCGGAGTGAGGCTCCTTCAAAAATAGTCTAATCACTAGAAGAAAGATACTTACGAACACTCGTGCACATAGAACCACTATCTGATGAGACAAATTATGAGACATGGAACTCAAGAATGAGAGTATTTTTACAGGCAAAAGGGTTTGACATTTGGAACTCAGTTGTTTCAGGATACACCGCTCCAAATAAAAATCTGAAGACTGCAACCAAGAAGGAATTAAAAATGAACAACAAAATGGAAATGGATTCCATCTTGAATGGATTATCTAATTTGGTAAAAGTTAAAGTGCGAAAATTCTCACCAGACAAAAAAATTTGGGATAAGCTATAAAATTTCTACTCAAAGGAATCCCTTCTTGTAATCACAGAGCCAAAGAATGTTGATAAAGATAAAGAATATGTTGAGATAGAACAAGAAGAAATAAACACATCAGGTCAAACATATCTAGAAGTAGAAATTGGTGAAGGTATGGTAGATCACAAATCATAATTCTTGTGTTCCCTAGAAGAAATTGAAATACAGAGAAAAGCACTTGCAAAGAAGAAGAAGTTGCTTGATTAAAAATCAATGTAAAGGAAGCAGAAAGGAGAGAAGAAATTTTGACAAGTCATCTTGAGGAAATATATGAGGACTTGTATAAACTTGAAGAAGAATTTAATCAACAAGAAATAATATTTGAAAAAGAAATCATCTCCTTGAAAAACCAACTTGAAGAAGCAAGGAGAAAAAAATAAGTAATGAATATCCATATGATGAAGAAATAAGAATATTGTGCGAAACTTGAAGAAGAAGTAATCTCGTTGAGGGTTGAAGTTGAGAAGCTTAGTAAGAACTTGAATAGATCTCAGGTACTAGAAGACATTATCAACCATCAAAGGTCACCACTCCATAAATTAGGTTTTGGATACATTGGTGAGACGTCATGCAAATATCAATAAGAGTGTTGAAGAATGAGGAAGATCCACACTGCCAGTAAATGAAGTTGAAGAGAAGTGTTCCAAGTTGCTGCAAAAGAAGAATTAAGAGAAGACTAAGAACTATGCAAACATTATCAAAGGAAGGGATCATGGTAAGAAAGAATCAAAGAAGAATGAATGCAGAAGAGGTGTATCTCCAAGAAGACATTCTACCTCCAGGAATCAAAGAAGATTCAATCATCGTGAAGGAAAAAAAAGAAGATAAGATCATGATCAACTAAGGAATGAATTCAAAAGGACTGAATCACAAATAGGATCACTTACTTCTAGGTATGAAAGTTTGTTTCCTCGTTATTATTTTACTTGTAATAACTTTAAACATAAAGTTGTATATTGGTGAGCATATGGAAGAAATGTTCAAGCAAGAGATGTTTATGTGGCTCCCTACAATATTGAATGTTACAAATGCCACAATTATGGACACAAAGATCGTGATTGTAGAAGCATGATGGAGTCTTCCTTGAAGGAAAAAACTGCTATCAAATATAAGAAGGTTTGGAGAAGAAAGGAAAAACAAGAAGAACATGTGAATGAATAACTCCCAGAGATCATACTCATAGGAATTGCAAAGTTGTGAAATCATGAAAAATCTATAGGAAAGAAGGAAAATGTCAGGATTCAAAATGTTGATCCTACAGCTCAGCAAATTCATACATTGTTCTAAGAAATATGGCTTGGAGACTCCTAGTAATGTGAATGTTTAAGAGGGGGAGTCTAAGAAACAACTATTATAGATTAGAGAACCGTATTTCAAACAATCTGATGTGTTTTGGGAAGGCTGATTCATAATGATTTGATGACAAACTTGTGAAATGTCTTGTGATAGTTTGGTTGATTAATTCAAAGTACAATTTAGAACACATCTCCATGTAGATATGAAGGGGTCAGTTGGAAGACCAAGGAATATCATTCGCTCATGACTAGAGGATTGCAAGTATATATTCAAGAAAATGTATACTCATTGGTTTGGACACATTCTAGAATGTGTTCGATGATCTAGTGTTCTTGTTGCAAACTCATAGAGTTTGATTTGAATATAGAGTATACTAGTGGACATATTTGATTCATCTTGAGAAGAAGGAATATGTGGTGATTAGTTGTAGTAGATTTGAAGAAACTCTCAGATCAATGAAGTGTCATATTAGTCATATTGTGTACAATAGAGTAGTAGAGTCATGGAAAATTTTGTGAAATATGGACAAAGATGAATTCATGGGATAATTGGAAGGTCTAGATGAAAATACTTGACTTGAATAAGAGAATATGCATGAAAGTGGATGAAAGAATGAGCTCATGAGGAATTGCAGAAAGGTGTATGGACTTGTTGTCATTTTCATCAAGAGGAACGTTCAATAAATCATATGACTCATAAAAGAAGCATATTGACAAGTGGAACCCATTGGTCATAGGAAGGAAATCCATGAGAGGCACAAAAAGATAGTGGGAGATAAACCATCAGGAGGAGTTGTAGTGTCGGGGGGAGTTAAAATTTTCCATTGATTTCAAAGGTGTAGAGAGAGATCAATAGAGAAATATAAGGAGCATGATCACAAGGGGAGTATGAGTGTTTCCTTCAATGAAAAATGGGGAGATTGTTGAATGGTCTTTTCATTGATGTCAAATTCATTTGTTGGTTATTATATCATTGATTTCAAATAATTGGAGAAGACAAAACATGAAGAACACATCCTCCTTGGAAGAAGTGAAGAAGAGAAGGCAAGCCACATCCATGAAGACTTGAATTCAAGTGATGAAGGAACATCGACATGAGTGCTTTTGATATATGTCAGTATATTACAATAATAGGAAGTACCAATGGACATGAATCCCCAAAGAAAAGAAAATAAACCTCAGAAGGAACCCAGAAGGTGTTGTCAATAAGCCCCGAATTTGATTAAAGGAAAAGAGTATGAAAGACATTCCAAATGCACGAAAAACCCCAATGTATTGATAGTACTTGTTAATATATCTCCTATTGTAGGTGGAACACCACGTGGTTCCGCATGGTTGAGGACATATTCCCTCTTAAATATTATCATGCAAGGCATGTACAAGAAGTCCCTAAAGTCTGCTTGAATTGAAATTAACATTAAAAATAAAATAAATGATGTGTTGGTGAAGTCATCCCTATTGTAATAAATATTAGTCAAATTAAATTTTCTTTGGTTCAAGACATACCTAAAAGGAGGGCTCTTGATCTAGTATAAAAGAAGTTTCCTATGACCTCATTTTTCATCATTAACTCAAGTGATTTATGAGGCATGGAAAATTTAATTTCTGAGGCAGTGAAAACATGATTTTTGAGGAAACAAAAAGGTGATCTATGAGGTAGTGAAAATGTGACTTATGAGGTAGAAAAATTAAAGATATCTGAGCTTGTAAGGGAAAGTTTCCTGAGGAAATAAGGAAAAATTTCTAAAGCTAAGAAGAGGCTTATCCTCTAGTAGAAATAAGGTAATTTCTGAGGAAATTCAAGACCTATTTTTGAGGTAAGTCAAGCCTATTCTAAGGAAAGTTTTAAACCTGATCTAAGGTGATTTTTCCACAGTTTTGAAGGATTTCTATAGTAAAAATTTCAAATATCTCTTAGAGAAGTTTGAGAGAATATTTGTAGACTTGTTGAGAGAAATTTCCTGACCTACCATAAGTGAAAGCTAAAGCCTAGATCCAAGGTGAATTTTTCAGGTAGGAAGGTCGAGCTTGAGGCTTTCTCTGCAACCTTTTTTGAGGCAGTTCTAAAGTGTGATATAAGGCTGATGTGAGGTGAATTCTAGAGTGAATTTTCTTAGTTTTTCTTGTGCAGATAAAAAAGTGAATATTGCAAGCCTATTCTAGGCGAGTTGAGGCATATCTAAGGAAGACTACAAGGTCAAGTTTTGAGGATATGTTAAATATGGATTTGAGTTGATATAAGGTAGATAATTTAGGTCTATTATGAGACCACATCAAGGCCCATTCCGAGGAAAATGTCAGGACAATTGCGAGGGTAGTGTGAGATGAGTAAAAGTTTGTTTGTCACATCTTGTGTGAAGTTGAAGGCATGTTCTAAGGGAAATGTTTTAGGTTGTTATGAGGTGATTTATGTGGTAATTTAAGGGACATTCTTAAGTTCAAGATGGAGTGTATATGGGCTCAAGTATAAAGGAAAACAAAGGATAAGGAGAAACTTAAGTTTTCTTCAGAAGTAGTGAAGGTTAGTTGCAGGGATGAGTTGAGTATAGATTTGGAGGTCAAGTTTCATAACTTTATTTAGCACAGATTATAGGCATGATGATGCCAATTTAGTGTACAGTTGTAGGATCATCTTTGGCATGGTTTGAGGGGATATAAGGAGAATAACTAAGGAAATTTAAGGGGTGATTTTGAAGAAGTTTTCAAAATAGACCCTGAGGCAATTTGAATGCAAATCAGAGGCAGATCCTGAGGCAATTTGTTTGGAAATCATAAAGGGATATCTATTTGTATGTAATTTTTCTATCATATCTAAGGGTATCCCAATGCAACTTCAAATATGGTTGTAATCAGAGTTGAGAATGAAAATATAAGGATTGCATGGTGAAGTGAATACCATTCAAGGATGATTTTACAAGTGTATGGATAGAAGTGAAAAACAAAGGCCGAAGTGAAGAAATAATGCAAAATATATCAAATGTGATTATGGTGATTTTTTGAATATTGTGGAGGATATTTTATTATATTTTTAAACTAGGGTGATAGGGTGGTGCAAGGAAAGAGATTGAAGTCTCCTTTAGGTTGGTTCCTAAGAAGAAAGTGTGGTTGGGTGGTGCATTCAAATATTGGTGTCTTCATATAACGGTTCTTGCAAGGGAGGTGCAACTTCCTTTGAGTTGGTGCTCATAAATCCAGGAGGTTTGTGCCTCCTTCCAGTTGGTTCTAGTAAATTAGGGAGTTGGAGGTTCCTTCAGATTGGTTCCTGTAAATCAGGGGGTTGGTTCCCCCTTCCATTTGATGTTGGTAAATATTGGAAGTTGGTGCTTCCTATGGATGTAATCTTCAAGATATATATTAAAAATGTTTTGCGGTTTTCTCCTATTTTGGTTTACACATAAAAATCTCTTGTGTACTATGTTTGATGTTATGCATTGTTGAATGACATTTTTGATAACTTAATGTTTACATGTTGTGATTAAAAATGGTAAAAAGTTCCCAATACTAATTCACCCCCCATAAATATTGGTGAATATTACAATAATTATTTGGTGATGTCCATCCTCTAATGTATTATATCTATTTAGATTCCACTTCTATCCTTTCCTCTAAAATAATATGGCTCAAATAATGTACATGCCTCTACTAAAATGAGAACTTCCTCAATTTGTAATAGATGGTGTTCCCTCAAAAATTGTAGCACCTACTCAAGTGTTCCTCATGTTCTTCCTAAAAATTAGAGTAGATAAGTATGTCATCCAAGAATACAATGAAAAACTTATCCAAGTAGTTTCCAAAAATACCATTCAGCAAACACATGAATATAGATGGTGCATTTGATAACTCAAATGGAACCAGTAAAAACTCATAATGGCCATACCTTGTTCTAAGTTTTATATTGATGGTATACTCTTCTTTAATTATCACCTGATGACAGCTTGACCTGAGGTCAATATTGGAGAATATATTTTCATCTTTCAGCTAATCAAAAACATCTTTTATGATTGGAAGATGATACTTGTTCTTAATGGTAAAATTATTCAACTACCTGAAATCAATGCAAAACCTTAAGGTTCCATCCTTCTTCTCCACAAATAGCACTAGGGAACCCATATGTGACACATTTGGTAGCATATACCCCTTCTTCAAAAGTTATTTAAGTTTCATCTACAATTCCTTCATCCCTAGTGTTGATCCAAAAAGGATCCAAAGAAGACTAAGGATAGCTCAAAATTCACAAAAGAAACTCAGGAAGCTTAGAATGGCCTCAACAGATAGAGAAATTGAAAACATTCATATTTCTCAAAACTCAATGAAATTGACATCATCGTGAAGAGCATGTTTCAAGATTTCCAACGATGTACAAACAACTTGTCAAACAGAGTTACATATCAAAATATATTCATGGTCAATGTTTTGGTCAACCTAGCCCAGTCAAAATGGACAAGTCCACATCTATACTACTGATGTTAGCATCAATACAGATGATGTCAGAATCTGTACAATGTATGTGACACAGGTAGAGGTCGTACAGGACATGGAAGACATGTGGCATCTGTAACATACATGGTAGGTTGACGTGGTAGGAAGGCGACGTGGAAGGATGACTATACAGGTGGATCATGTGGGCCAATGTTTATCTTCCATGTGGACCAGTCATGGGATTCCACATGGCAGTGGGAAATGTTCCAATGAGGGCCAACTACTAAAAATCCAAAAATAAAAATGGGTTGGCTAGCGCCAACCCCCATATCCGCCACTATAATCACAAATATCGCCATATATTGGATTATCCAAACCATACTCCGCCAACTATATCATTGTTTTCCAAATTTAGGGGAGAACCTTGCACAATTTAAAACAAACACACTATAGGGAGGAGGCCCACAGGTTTGACCCCAGAACCTCCATCAATACTAGCACCTTAATACTTCTACCAACCGTTGGGACAAATGGTCGGGGTTAGTAAATCCACCCCTATTTTATTTTAAAAGGAGGTTCCAGCAAGGCATGGGGAGGAGACCAGGGTACATGACAGGACGTACCATGACATGGAAAATTATGTAAAGGACAATCATGATTATAGTTTCAGGGCAAAAAAATCGAGACAAATTTTCTCATGGGCTTGGAAGTGCCAAGCTCATATCGAGGCGTGGAGACAGTCATTTTTGGGTAATTCGATGCCATGAATCTAGTGGTGTTGTCTTTTTTCTGATTTGAGAAAACATTATGCAACTTAAATCCAGAATGAAGTATAGTTATATATTTTTCCAAATTCTTTTGCCAAGTTAATAAAAAGGACTACCCATTTGAGAGCAGGACCCGGAGACATAGTCAACCAAGGATGAACTTAGTTATCAAGTTTTTTTTTTCATATATGATGTTTATGTCACTTCATTATTAAGTTAATACTTCTTTATGGTGCACTTCAATTTATGTTCATTTAATGCAATTCTTTAATAAGTCTCATCAATGAAAAGATCTCAGATCATGTTGGTATTAGAGTATTCATGTTTGACTTGAATTGTTGAGTGTGAATTCTTACTAGGTCCAAGCATAAACAGGGGGAATGAACTCTTAATATTTTTAATCCCAAAGTTGTTCATGCATCTCGAAGGAATAAAATGGTTGAAGAGGACAAGCATGATGAATAGGAGAAAAACTTCCATATGGTCTTTTATCGCCTGTCAGAAATGGTCGAGCTAATGTATGGAGACTATGAGAAGAGGATGAAGAAGAAAGGGAAGAAAAATGAAGCACATGCATATGATAATGATTCAGTGAATAAAGGGGTTGGAGGAGACACTCTTGAGCCTCCATCTTCACCATCAAGTCCTAGTTCTTCTTCCTCTAAGCACTCTCATCATTCTCATGATTCTGGCCATAAAAATTCTTTTAAGAAACCATTATTAAAGATTGATGTAAAATTTTCTTTACCTATGTTTAATGGATATGCTAATCTTGAAAAGCTAGATAATTGGATCCAATAGGTTGAAGTATATTTTCATGTTCAACATATTGATGAATAGGAAGTTAAAGTGCAATTGTCTTCTCTTTGGTTGGAAGGAACCTCTCTCGTATGGTGGGAGAGAAAACTTCAGGACATAAGTAAGTGTGGTAATCTTCTTTCCTCATGGTCATAATTTAAATCAGTGATAAATAAGCAATTTTATCCATTGGTTATTTATATAAAGCAATGATGGAATGACAAACTTTGAGACAAAGTAAATGTCAAACTGTACAAATTTTCACGGAATAATTTAGGAAGAAATCTCTTGCATTAAACATTCCTTTGGATTCTTATGAAACTTTAATGAAGTATACTGGTGCACTTCAGAGTTTTATTCGTCATACTTTACTATTGCTTAACCCCACCAATATTGACAAAGTTTGTGTGCAAGCCACTCACCTTAAGAATAGGGGAAATAAGGTTCAAGAAGATCCCACAAGGAAACCTTCCAATCTCCCACATAAGGAGTTTAAGAAGTTTAAAAGGAAGGACAAAAAGACCTTCACTATTAAGAGAGAAGAAGAAAATCCATATTGCACTCATTGCAAGAAGAATGGTAACAATGATGAACATTGTTGGAAACTACATCCAAAGAATAGACTAAAACAATTCGGTGGAAAGGGGAAGACAAATATTGTTGCTACAATGCAACAAGATCTTGGTTATGATTTAGGAGACAAAGGAAATATCACAACGGTTGGAGTACAAGGTAAATATTTCCTTCATGCTAGCTCAAATTCCAATAATGAGTCTCATGATGATGAAAGAAAAAGGAATGAATTATTTCATATAAGAGTTGTATCTAAGCACACTAAGATAGATACATTATTTGATCTGGGTTCCCAAGTAAACTTAATATCTGAAGCACTTGTCAAAAACATGGGTCTTGAAACTAAACCACATCCAAAGCCTTATCCTCTTGGTTGGGTATGTGATAAATCAAAACTTAATGTCAACAAGCAATGTAGGGTGATATCTTCGAATGCTTCAAAGT
This sequence comes from Picea engelmannii, assembly GCA_009831015.1. Lineage (NCBI taxonomy): Eukaryota > Viridiplantae > Streptophyta > Pinopsida > Pinales > Pinaceae > Picea > Picea engelmannii. The sequence continues at coordinate 315,013 of ML792522.1, forward strand.
CGATTGATGAAGTGGAATTGGATGTTGTATCACTTGATATATGTGGCATAGTGTTGGGGAGTCCTTATCTTTATGATAGAAAATAGTCTTCTTTCATCATGAGAACAAATATCACCTTACTAAAGGGGGAGTGTAATATATTTTTAAAGCCCACAACATGAGGGTAAACACAACACTTGTTAGTGCAGGACAAATGAAGAGACTCATAAACAATAATAAAAGATATGTACTCATGGTCATAAGGGAAAGGGATGTCGGAACATCCGACGCTTTTCAAGGATGTGATCCTTATCATAAGAAAGAATTAATTGATATTGTTTCTAAGTATGATGATATTTTCCAGGAACCAGATGAATTACCTCCTAAGAGGGAAATCCAACATGAAATACATCTTCAACAAGATTCTCCTCTTCCTAATGTGGGCATGTACAATACGTCAGTTGTAGAGATGACAAAGACCAAAAATCATGTACAAGTCTTATTGGATCAAAGAGTCATCATGCCCAAATCATCTCCTTTTGGTTCTCCAATCTTGATGGTTCCAAAGAAGCATGGCACATGGAGAATGTGTGTCGATTATCGAGCCTTAAATAAAATCACGGTGAAAAATAGATACCCTCTTCCTCGTATAGATGATTTACTTGATAAATTAAATAATGTTGTTTATTTCACTAAGTTTGATTTACACAGTGGATATTGTTAGCACTGAGAGTCGCCCTCAGATTGCTAGAGGATAAACCCAATACCCATCAAATAGGTTTTTAATGGTAAATTTATGATAGAGTGTCAAATGGATAAAAATTAGCATATCAATGCTCAACACATACATTTCTAGGAAAGAATGCATAAGCAAATGAGGTATTGGCTAACTTTAGCCATTGTTTTAAATATAAGTGTGGGTAGATGGAAGAATTTAATGAGAAGGATGAGTAAGTATACTGTTAGCATCAATCCTTACTAGTAGACAAGTGAAGAAAAAACTCAGACATAAGAACTTCTTGATCTAAAATGTCAAACACTTATAATAATTACAACAAAATCGCAATAAAGCATACATTGTAACACATCTATAATATCTCAATTGAATCATTCAATGATGAGAAAATCATAGTAAGAAAGAAGTAATATAATGGAAAATAAATTTTACTTCTATTAGGAAAAATGTCTCAGATATCATAGATAAAAACCAGAGTCTGGCTTTGTTACATTAAAAAATTACATACGATATTCTATGCTCAACCATTTGAACTTGAAAAATTTAAAAGGGTGGATCAACAAGGAAGAGCAAGAAAAGTTAGGATATTTAGACACTTAGGAGTTAGTTAAGATCTACTTGGTCGAATATGTCATTAGGTAAAAGTGTGTTTCTTTAGTATGCATTAGTATGCATTTGTAGTTAGGAAATCTGACGGTCACGATATGTTCCCGACATAGAGTGATCTGACGGTTCATACTCTCCTCGATCTTAACAGCCATTGATATGTGGCTTAACACCCGATTGGTCCATGATCTCTATATAAAGAGCATGGAGGGTCATTTGCCGAAGATCGATTGTGAGAAAATCTCTTGTAAAATCTCTCTGTAATCTTTTTCTTTGCATTAATAAACTACTCCAAGTGGCTGCGTTGGTTGGGGTCGTGGATGTTTCCCCGTAGGGGTTTTACCACGTGAAAACATCGATGTGTTGATCTTTGATCTGGTTATGTGAGTTTTTACTGAAGGTGTTCGTCCTCTATTGGAATACATGTGTTGTCGAACATGGTATCAACGCCTGTTTGAAGACCCGCTCCTGTTGTAGATCGAGATCGTGAAGCTGAGTTGCCTCATCTCCATTTTCTGGCATTTCCTTACATTTGTGGGCTAAGAGGACTTTTCCATTGCGTCCGGAGCACTTGTTTCATTTAGGAACACTTTTCATTTCACTCAAAAAGGTTTACGTTTTCCCTAGATACGACCATTGCAGTCAGATCCGGAGGTATAAAGTCTGAATACGCATTGTTTTAAAAATTTTGCAAAGTTTTGATTTTATTTCGGTTTGTATTTTTTATTTTCAGGCTGCTACTCTTTTAGATATGCGTATGGTATTTTCCCCGCACCTTGTGCGATCTTGGAAAATCAGAAATAGATAGGAAAAGGTGCATCTTCCGGGTAAGCTAACCGAGATCTAACCCTTGTTGTCATCGAGAATCGAAATATTTTTCTTGTGTGAAAAGAGTTTTTTTGGAGCATGCTCTCCAAGGTCGTCTTCAACAACAACAACAACAACAACAACAACCCCAATCCTCCTTCTGAACATTACAATATGTTTTGCTAGACCATTTGGTTAAAACTTGCCTTATTAAGCAAGAGGTCTTGAGTTCAAGTCTCTCCTTTGTTACTTTTTTTGAAAAAGTTCATGCTAAAAATTGTAAAGTGCATTTTACTTCAAGTATAAAAATGAATCACTATAACTAGTTTTATATTTTATTTTAGAGTTATTTTGCATGCAACTTTTCTGTTATAAGGTAACCTCATTGTAAAAGTGATCCCCACTTCTCTTTATAAAAGTGAGTCACTTCATAAAGTAGCCTACACTATCACGTGGTTATTTGGTTATCGTTTATGCATTTTTTAAAGGGGCATAACTCTCACATCGGAAGTTCGTTTTCGATGTCATTTTTTTTTAAAACCGCACAACGTTTCGAGATCTTTCCATCCATATCATTAGTTTCAGCTTTTAAATACGCATTATCTACATATTTAATATGGATTCTACAAGTACTGTCATGCTTACCAGCAACAACTACTTCCAATGGAGATCCCATATGGAAGATTTATTAAGAAGTAAAGGCTTGTACCAGATTACCATGGGAAAGGAAACAACCCCCACTGATGATGATAAGAAAGCTAAATGGGATAATAGGAATGACGAAGCACGTGGACTAATTGGAATGTGCATCTCAACTGATCTAAGGTTCCACCTTCAAGAAATTGATGACCCCGAAGTAGCTTGGGACAAGATTGAATCTGTGTTTGGTAAACTCAATATTATTCAAGCACAACAGTTAGAAAATCAAATACTGACCTTGAGTCTAGGTGATTTTTCTTGCCTTGGAGACTATCTATCTAAGTTTAAAACACTCAGAATTTTATGTGAAGAATGTAAGATAGTAATGAAGGAAGAGTGTTGCATATATCTTATTCTTTCTAAGCTAGGTAGTGCATATTCTGTGTTTGTATCTACCTTTTATGCCATGAAAGAGGCTGTAGGGAAAGCTTATGTAGAACCCACTCTTGAGTCATTTTGTACTTCTTTGATTAGAGAGGAATATAATCTTGTACAACTTGGAGTGATCAACACTGCAGGTACCTCAAACAAAGCCTTAGTTGCCCAGTAGAAAGATAAACCCAAGTATCCCAAGAAGAAACATCCTCGCTACATCAATAAACAACCTAAGGGTCTCAAACCCACCCAGATAGCTTCATCTCCTAATGGTGACAAAGGATCAAAATATAAAAGTAATAATACTAACAGACATTGCAACTTTTGTAATAAAGATGGTCATGATGAGTCCAAATGTTTCAAGAAGATGGCAGCCTTAGAAGTAGCGATGAAGAAGCACAACATCAGTATTGATTCTTCTTCTTCTTCTTCTTCTCATGGACA
>ML792522.1:318708-330075 GCA_009831015.1 Picea engelmannii
AGCGATGAAGAAGCACAACATCAGTATTGATTCTTCTTCTTCTTCTTCTTCTCATGGACATGCACTTTCTGCTTCTGGTTTTTCCTTCAATACAACTTCTACTACTACTTCTTCTTCTGATGAGTGGCTTATTGATTCAGGAGAATCCTATCATATGGCTAAAGATAAAGCCATATTTTCTTCTCTAAATGACTGTAACACCAAGGAAATATTTGTTGGTGATGATACATCTCTTAGTGTTGTAGGATCTGGAACAATTCAGGTAGAAAATGGTCATTTCAATGATGTATTATGTGTTCCAAATATTTCTTGTGACCTTCTATCAGTATATCAAATCACTCATTCAGGTGAAGGTAAAACTGTCGAGTTTTCACCTCACCAAGTTGTAATCAAGGATCTAAAAGATCTTAAGCATGTTCTTGAAACTGGAATCACTGATGATATTACCAAGTTGTACAAGTTTGACAACTTTGGGTCATCGGCTTTTTCATCAGTTTTTGTTGGTCATAGCGATGACTTGAGAAAACTTTGGCATGAGCGGTTTGGTCATATAAACTATCACTCATTGCAGCAACTATGTAATCAACATATGGTGACTGGTCTTCCTCTTGTTTCATGCAGAGATGGTGTTTGTGCTGGTTGTGTTCTCGGAAAACATCATCGGGACAACTTTGAAAAACGCGCCTCTTGGCATGCCTCGGGTCCTTTGCAACTTGTTCACATTGATTTGTGTGGTCCAGTTTCTTCTCCTTGTTTTTCTGGGTGCAAGTATTTATTAAATTTCATTGATGACTTTTCCAGACATACTTGGGTTTACTTCTTAAAACTCAAGAGTGAAGTTTTTGACAAGTTTTTGTCCTACAAGGCCCTTGTAGAAAAGAATTATGGACATCAAATTCAAATGTTAAGAATAGATAATGGAGGCGAATATGTGAACAATAATTTTACAAGTTACTGCACTACATAAGGCATCTCAATGAAAAACATTGTTCCATATACACCACAACAAAATGGTGTTGCTGAGAGAAAGAACCGCACATTAAAAGACATGGCTAATTGTATGATCCAATTTGAGGGATTAAGTCTACAGTATTAGGCAGAAGCAATCAACTGTGAAAATTACATAGTCAATCACACTCCCACAAAGGCTCTTAAAAATATAACACCGAAAGAAGCTTGGACTAAAATTAAACCAGATGTAAGTCACTTCCATGTATTTGGCAGTATAGCATGGGATCTCATTCCTTATGAGAAAAGGAAAGCATTGCAGCCTAAAAGTGAGAAGTGTATATTTGTTGGTTATCCTGAAGATGTCAAAGGTTATAGACTTCTTCAACCACATTGTAATGAAATTATTCCTAGAAGAGATATTAAATTTGATGAAAATCTCTTGGACTGCGAGCCTAATTCAATGGTTATGCCTTCTTAGGCCTGCGAGCCATCTTCAACAGTTGTGCCTTCTTTTGTTCCTATTCTGGATTCTTCTTCAGATGATGAAAGTGAGGATGAAAATCCACCTCCGCTCGCTGACATTCCTCCAGATGATTCCTTTGAACCTGAACAAGCACCAATTCCACCACTTCCTAGATGGGTCCATTCAACACGAGAAGCAACTGGTGATCTTGTTGGTGATCCTTCAGATCAGCATCGGACACGTTCATAGTTCCAGTGAGCCTTTTCTCTTTTGGCTCAAGTTTCAGAAACTCATGATCCAGAGACATTTGCAGAAGCTTCATGTCATCCAGATTGGGATTCAACAATGAATGAAGAGTATCGTTCTTTAATGGAAAACTATACTTGGGATCTTGTACCTCTTCCAAAAGGAAGAAAACTTGTTAGATGCAAGTGGGTATACCGAACTAAGTATGCATCAGATGGAAGTGTTGAAAGACACAAGGCTCTATTAGTTGCCAAAGGATTTTCCCAAGTTGAAGGCATTGACTATAATGAAACCTTTGCCCCTGTAGCCAAAATGAATTCCATCAGCCTTGTTCTTTCCCTTGCTGCCTCACATAAATGGGAGGTCCATCAGATGGATGTTAAATTTTCCTTCTTGCATGGCGATTTGAAAAACCAAATCTACATGGAACAACTTCCTGGTTATGTCTAGAATGACTCTAACCTTGTTTGTTGCCTCAAGAAATCTCTTTATGGTCTCAAGCAATCTCCCCAAGCTTGGTATGCCAAAATGGATAGCTTTCTTATTGCCACTAGATTCTCTAGATGCCATTCTAATCCTAATGTCTATACCAAGAAAGTAGGAATCCATCTCATCATCCTTGTCCTTTATGTTGATGACCTTATCCTTACTGGTAGTGGCTCAAAACTTTTAAACCATGTGAAAACCAACCTTAAGAAGAAATTTGAAATGACAGACTTAAGATTTTTGCACTATTTCCTTGGCCTCCAAGTTTTGCAAACTAATGAAGGAATTTTTCTTTCCCAGTCTAAGTAGGCTTGTGACCTTCTTCGTCGCTTTCACATGGACGATTGTAAACCAACCCCTTCTCCCTTCCAGTCTGGAGTCAAGCTTCCTACCACCTGTACTTCTCCTAAAGTTGATGCCACCCTGTATTGTCAGTTAGTTGGTAGCCTCTTATACTTGACTCATACCCGTCCTGATATTTCCTTTGTTGTTGGTCTTGTTGTCCGATATATGGAAACAACCCATGAAATTCATTGGAAAGAAGCTAAAAGGATACTTCGCTATGTTCGTGGTACTATTAAGTTCGAGATACATTATAGTTCGAGGGGGACTACCTTTAATGGCTGGTTTCACTGATTCAGAATGGGCTGACGACCCCGATGATCGGAAGTCTATTGCAAGTTATGTTTTTAGCCTTGGTTCAGGATCTGTCACTTGGGCCTGTAAGAAACAACAAGCTATTGCACTTTCTTCAGCAGAAGAAGAGTACCGAGTAGCGGTAAATGCAAGTCAGGAAGCCCTGTGGCTTCTACAGATCCTTTCAGAGTTTGGATTTCAACATCATCATCCAACCAGCCTTTGGTGTGACAATCAAAGTGCCATCAAGATTTCTAAAGACCCAGTTCAACATCAGCGTAGCAAACACATCGAGCTACACATGCACTTCATCAAAAAGCTCATTCATGATCAAGTTATTGAAGTGCTCTTTTTCCCTACAGAAGATCAAATTGCAGACATTTTCACAAAGTCTCTTACAGAAGCGAAGTTTTCCAAACTTCGATCTATGTTAGGATTTCACGAAGTTTTCATTAAGGGGGGATAGTCTGTAATGCCTCCTTCCTTCTCCTATTGTGTCATTATTGTAAATACTTCAATCCTATCCCAAGTTGTTCTTAAGGGGGGATGTTAGGATATTTAGACACTTAGGAGTTAGCTAAGATCTACTTGGTCTAATATATCATTAGGTAAAAGTGTGTTTCTTTAGTATTCATTAGTATGCATTTGTAGTTAGGAAATCCGACGGTCATGATATGTTCCCAACATTGAGTGATCCGATGGTTCATACTCTCCTTGATATTAACGACCATTGATCCATGGATTAACACCCGATTGGTCCATGATCTCTATTTAAAGAGCATGGAGGGTCATTTTCTGAAGATCGATTGTGAGAAACTCTCTTGTAAAATCTCTCTATAATCTTTTTCTTTGCATTAATAAACTGCTCCAAGTGGCCGTGTTGGCTGGGGCCGTGGATGTTTCCCCGTAGGGGTTTTATCACGTGAAAACATCGGTGTGTTGATATTTGATCTGGTTATGTGAGTGGTTACTGAAGGTGTTCGTCCTCTGTTGGAATACTTGTGTTTTCGAACAAGAAAGAGAGTAGCAAACAATCTGCAAAGTCATTCCATTAGGCATGGAGTCAACACAACCTATAGCTCAGAGGCACTCAAGCTCATACCAGACCCAAAGGTATATATTTTATGGATGGAGGTAAAAGAAAGATAACAAAAAGAAGAATATCATCAAGAAAATATCATCTCTGCAAAAATGATTCAAAGGATAACTAGAACAAAGATCATGAAAGGAGCAAATTACTACAAAAAATTTGCATCTCATGAATCTCCTGCCTCATGAACAATGATTGATCTTCAATGCCTTCAATTCCATTCAATCTATATGAAAAGGTAAAATGATAATGAAGAACACAAATTTTGATAAACAACTCTCATAGATCTCTAATGGTAGAAATGTTAATTACAACAAGCCCTCAAGCTTACAGTTGAACAACTAAACTGCTCCTCCAACTCTCTCCTCTCTTGGATCATGAATTCATCCCCTCCTCAAGAGATCCCTCCTTCATTAAATACAAAATAACATCAAAATATCCTTAGTAGTATGAATCCCATCTCTTTCATTGGATTCTATGCCTTATAGATAGGTGGCAACAATCAAAGAGACAAAAATCCAACAAACTGCTAATTTTCAGGAAATTGTTGGAAGTCATTAATAAATTGTTTCCAAATCACTACATGAGGTCTTTAATGGAGCTAAAACTTAGGTGCAGGTGTCTCTTGACATATAACTGATCCATGGTAATTCATTCGAGCCCTCCTTGACATGTGGAAACCTCCCAACAACTATGCAAAACAAAGAGTTTGTAGCACATTTCACAACGCACTAGTGTTTTAATTGTTTCTATGAAAGTCCAAACTGGGCCAGGCTAAAATTTGGTCACCAAGTCAACAATGATATCATCTTCCTCCACAAACAATTTCAGAGAAACCCACATCACCATTTTGGATTTATGATCAAATCTAAAAAAACAACTACTTCAGGAAATTTCTTGGCGAATCTTGCAGTGCCTGTGCCAATTCGCAATGACAAAGGAAAATAAGGTAGCCAAACCCTACTTGACCTTCAAAAAAGACAAAAAGGATCATGGAGTACCTGATGGCTATGAGGTTGATGTTGGTAATTTCATATTTTCACTGAGATTCCTGTAAGTTGCCTAACCTCCAACCCTCTTCTTCCACCAGTTCACAACGCCAGTTCGCAACACTAAATCAAGCATAGCTTGCGCACTTGAATGGATTTATAGTGAAAAAGGGGAGACTTTGAGTACAACCATGGAGGTGCGTCCTGTGAAGGTAATGATGCAAAAGAAAACAAGGTGTGACTCTTGAGGGCTTATCCTTATCATGATGGATAATATCATGACATCAAGACCTATACATCCTATGTGTTAACAAATACCATCAGATCAGGGTTGCATAACATGATGCATGGAAAAATTCCTTTAAAACCAAACAAGGATTGTTTGAGTGGTTATTTATGTCATTTAGGCTTTTTAATTCTTCGGAAACCTTCATGCGTGTGATGAATGATGCATTCATGCCATTTCTAGATGATTTTGTGATTTTATATTTAGACCACATTCTTATATTTAGTGGGACTTGGGATGAACATGTAAGACATGTAAAGCAAGTATTGGATAATTTACAAAGGGAAACATTTCATGTAAAATTGTCCAAATGTGAATTTGGTAAGAATGCACTTGTGTACTTAAATCATATTGTAGGAGGAGGACAATTGAAAATTGACCCTTCCAAGTTTGATGTAATTGTAAATTGGCCTGAGCCCAAAAGTGTAACTGAAATACGAAGCTTCTTAGGTGTAGTCCAGTATTGGAGGAGATTCATTTCAAACTTCTCTTTTATTGCAACTCCTTTGCATGTCTTAACCAGTATGAAGAAAACTTTTCATTGGGGAGGAAAGCAACAAAATGATTTCGACACTTTGAAGGAAAAGATCAGTACCACACCAATATTAGCACTGTCAAATCTTCAATAGCCTTTCGAGATCGAGACATATGTCAAACGGTACGCCATGGGTACAGTATTGGTGAAATATATTAAGCCTATCTGTTACCACTCCGAAACTTTTAACCAAGTTGTTTTTAACTATCCTATGTATGATAAAGAGTTGTATGCATTAGTTCAAAGCGTAAAGAAATGGAATCATTACTTGTTAGGAAAAGAAACAATCATACATACAGATCATCAAACCTTACTTGTATCTCCAGGAACAAACCAAGATGCAACAATATCCACATTACAGATGGATTGGTTTTCTTCAACAATTTCATTTGGTAATCAAATACAAAAAGGGTACAAGTAACAAGGTAGTTGATATGTTTTCTAGACCTCCTATTACTGCTTCTATTATTTTGAAGAATGCTTCTTTATCTCATGATAGATATGTGGAAAAATATATCATTGTTGAAGGTTGTAAAGGATTATTTCAGAAGCTAACCCATGGTGCATAGTTAGAGAACTATTGTCTGCATGGAAAACTACTCTACCATCTTAGAAAGCTATGTATTCCTACAAGTGAACGAGTCCATGTAATACGAGAAGCTCCAATTCTCTTGTGTCTGGGAATTTTGGGGTAGGAAAAAATATGGCACATCTACAAAGGTTTTGTTATTGGCCACAAATGAAAACAATTGCAACTAAATATGTAAAGGGGTGTGTGATGTGTTCTACTTGTAAGCCCGCTAATAGAAAATTAGGGCTATACTCACCACTTCCTATTCCATTCCATCCATGAGAAAGTATCTCCATTGATTTTGTAGGGGGTTTACCACTATCTAAAAGGGGTCATGAATATTTGTATGTTGTAGTGTATAGGTTCAACAATATGTGTATCTTAATTCCATTTTAAAAGGATAACACTACTGAGCATACTACTAATCTCTTCTTTTAGTATGTTTGGGTTCACTTTGGGTTACCGAAATCCATTATCTTGGATCGAGATACTCGATTCCTTGGGGATTTTTGGACAATCTTGTGGAGAATGATGGGAAGCAAGTTGAAGAGGAGCATTTATTTCCATCCACAGACCAATGAACACACAGAGGTTGTTAACCAAATAATGATACTTTTTCTTCGAGGCTACTGTGACAAGCATCCCAAGTTATGGAATGAACAAATAAACTATGTACAACATGCTTACATTTGGGCATTACATTCCTCCACTCAGTGTTCACCTTTTGAGACAATTTTTGGGTATTTGCCTAAGGTCCCCTTTAGACTTGGTGTATGGGAGAGTTGTTGATTAAAATGAATAAAGAAATGAAGACAGAGTCCACAATTTCATTCAGAGGATCCAACATGTACACCAAGCAGTCAGGGAACAATTGGAAAAAAGTCAAGCACAGTATAAGGATTAGCATGAAAAACACAAGGTTGATCATCAGTTCTAGGTTGGAGACTAGGTATGGCTTCACATCATCAAGGAGAGATTTAAGGGTGAAGGCAAGAAACTCAAGCCCATATTATATGGACCCCTCACTATTTTGGAGAAAAGTGGTACCAATTATTTTTGTCTAGATATTCCACATTATATGAATATCTACTCAGTTGTAAATGTGGAAAACTTGAAACTTTTTTAGCCTCCTATGATCATGGATTGGGGTGAGGAAGTTTCAATACCTTTAATAGATGATTTTTCTCATGAGTACTTCGATGATTTCAAGGAATATATCATCTTAGATAGAAGGATGGGGAATTCAAACAGGGGTGATGTTGATTATCTTCGAGTGGGCTTAAAGGGAACAAATCCAAGAAAGGCAAAATGAATTGAGAAGGACAAGGTGAGGGAACTCTTCCCTCACTTATCTGTTGATTTATGAAAGCTTTTTATGGTCCAAAAATCTCTCAGTGGGAAGGTATGATTGAAAAAGGATCTAGAGAAGACTAAGGATAACTTATAATTCACAGAAGAAACTCAGGAATATTAGAATGGCCTCAACAAAAAGAGAAAGAGAACAAATTCAAAGTCCTCAAAACTCAGTGAAATTGGCATCATCGTGAAGAGAACGTCACAAGATTTCCAACAACGTAAACAACTCATCAAACAAAGTTACAGATCAAAAGATATTCGTGGTCAAATTTTTGGTCAATCTAGCCCAGTCAACAGGGATGATTCAGCATCAGTACAGATGATGTCAGCATCCATACAATGTACATGGCACACATAGAGGCCATACGAGACGTGAAAGACACGTGGCATGGTGACTATACAGGTGGATGATGTGGGCCAATGTTTTGTTGGTACGTGGCCCACTCATGGGATGCCACATGGCAGTGGGAAAATTCCCAATGAGGGCCATCTACTAGAAATCCAAAAATAAAAATGGGTTGGTTGGCGCCAACCCCCATATCCACCACTATAATCACAAATCCCACCACATATTGGACTAGCCAAACCATACTCCACCAACTATATCATCATTTTCCAAAGTTAGGGGAGAAACTTCCATGGTTTAAAACAAACAAGATATAGGGAGGAGGCTTGCGGGTTTGACCCAGGGACCTCCCCCAATACTAGTTCCTTATTACTTCTGCCAACTGTTGGGCCAAATGGTCGAGGTTGGTAAATCCACCCCAATTTTATTTTAAAAGGAGGTTCCTCCAAGGCATGAGGGGGAGACCAGGGTGCATGACAGGTTGTACTAAGGCATGAAAAAGTATGCAAGGGACAGTTATGATTGCAGGCTAAGGGCATGGAAACCGAGACAAATTTTCTTAGGGACCTGGAAGTGCCATAATTAGATCGAGGCATGGAGACAATCATTTTTGGGTAACTCGACGCAACGAATCAAGTGGTGCTTTCTATTTTCTGATTTGAACAAAGATTATGTAGCTTAACTCCAAAATGAGGTATACTTATGTATTTTTCCAAATTCTTTTGATGAGTTAATAAAAAGGCATACCCATTTGAGATCAAGACCCAAAGACGTAGTTCACCAGGGATGAACTCCATTATCAATTTATTTGTTCATATCTGATGTTTATGTCTCTTTATTATTGAGTTACTCCTTCTTTATGGTGCACTTCAATTTATGCTAATTTAATACAATTCTTTAATAAGTCTCATCATTGAAAAGATCCCAGATCAAGCATACTCATCCTATAACGAGTATTGGATGCTAGGGCAACTCTAGGAATCAAATTAATGGAGAAATACATATCTCTTTGGTGGAAACCTCAATATCTCTCTAAATACATCCTCATAATATTTCAATACTAGATTATTTTCAATACATGGCAGTTTATCCTTAGTTTCCTTTTCCATATGGGAACCATAAATTTGACATCCTTTACTAAATCTTATTTTCAGCTACAAGGATAAAATTATTTGGATAGATACTACCCTTGAAATACCCTGAACTATTCTCAAGTTCCCTTCCTCATCCAAACAAGTGAATGCCTTATTGTAGGAATCTAGGACATCATGATTCTTATCCAAACAATCCATATTAATTAAGAAACCATATGAACCCAAAGGTATGATATTCAAATCCTATTTTGTGTTCAATACATTCATGTCCATTGGACAATCGTTAACTAGCTCATTGGTTCTTATTTTAGCTCTTGTGGCTAGCTAAATCAACCAAGGTTTCCATTGTCTGATTCTTTGCAAATGAAATATCTCAACAAAATTAGGATCTATGTAACAAAATTAGGATCTATGTAACATCAACAACTCTAAGAATATCCTCTCATAATCATCAATGGTCATGCTCCCAAGCTTGAGTTAAAATAACTCCTTCACCTTCCTATCAAAATAATTCTTGGAAACGTATTTCTTCTTAAAATACTTTCTGAACTACCTCCAAGTGATATTTCTTCTCATCACTTTTTGTTGGAATTGCATGATTTTGTCCCACCACATTGATGTTTTTTTGTTTAGATGGTAAATTGGAATTCTAGCTTCTGTTGGTGAGGAAACTTTTTGCAATTGTAAGTGTTTCCTTGTTACCAAAAACCAAGACTCTACATATTCATATTTCTTATTCTCACCATCAAATGTAGGAGGCTTAATATTCTTGAGCTCTCCCTGCAATTCATCTAACCTAGACCTTCTTCTATAATGTCTGACAGGGGATAGACTTGGGCTACTTTTTGATTCTTAAACTACATGAGATCTAGCAGCTCAGTTCCTTAGTGAGTGACAATGATGTCTACTAGTACTTATAGAGTACGTGGAACTTTTAGAATCTTCTCTTCTAGTATGATGTTTGTGCTATTACGTTTTTCTTGAATCTGATTCTTCATCCATCCTCCTCTATAGCATGTTCAAACTTTGCAACAATTGAGTACTGATGTTGTTCTTTTCCTCCCAAAACCTCGTGACTCTCTCATTGTCTTCTCTATAGCTCCACACATCTCTTTTCATGCTTCTCATTATCTATACTAAATCCATATTTTATGCTTTTCCTTCTCTATGCAAAATTGACTCAATCCCTGCATTATCAAAGATTATATACAACCCTTTGACTTCCTCCCCATGGATGTAAGTTCATTTTGAATCCTCCATGTATCTGGTTCTCATTAAGAGTTTAATATACTCTATCACTACCCTTAAGTTTGAAAACGGTGCATGTAACACACTTTTTTAGATACAAACAATGATTCTAAAATTATGGAAAGTAACATGCATAATTTTTCCTTTTTAGGTCACGAGTCGTCTTTCTTTTGATTTCCTATGAATTGTTCTACTTAAGTCACAATTATGGTTGAATATATGGATTTTCACATCCAATATTTTTCCGATGAATAATCCATTGCTCAAATATGAGCTATGAGTAGGAAGTTAAAGTCATTTGAATATTGCTAATTTACCCCTTTTGTGCATTTTTCTTCTAGGTGCAATTTAATCATGGAAACTAATGTTTATCACTTGTATAAGTAAATATGTTGGGAACCAGGGAAACTTTTATATGCGATATAGATACAAATGATGTCATGGAATTCACAACAAGTCTCATCTTTTCAATCTTATTCTCCAATAAAAAACTACAACAATCCGGAAATGACAATTTTGTCCCTTTTCACCCCTTTTTCTAGACTTTAAATTTTTAGCCACACTAGCCATCTCCAAAATTGTGCACTTCTGGAAAAACTTCACTCAACCAAAGTTGTCTGGCTTGATCAGTATACAAAATTTCTAGTACATAATGTTTTCCAATTTTTCCATCTAGGGACCATTTTTCTCAATTGAAAATCCAAAAAATCCCCAAAACGTGGCAACATAATTACCAACTTAATGAAAACTCTATAGAGTTCTCATTTTTTGGGGGGTCACATTTCTTACCTCAATTTGTAAAGTTATGCTACTAGTAGAACCTCCCCTCCCTTTTCAGGGCGTTTTTTGATATTTTAAATCTTCTTATCCATAATGTATCCACATTATTTTTTACGATGGTTAAAATTTAGACCTGTCACATTAACAATTGATGTCAATGTGATGTCATTGTGGACAAAGAATTTAAATTTTTCCTCCAATAAAAAAGCGATGCTACCAACTTAGATTTTTATTTTTTATTTTTCAAAATTTACATAAAAAAATCAATAAATTGAAAAAAAAAACTTTGC
>ML792522.1:330347-345643 GCA_009831015.1 Picea engelmannii
TATATATATATATATATATATATATATATATATATATATGAAGTGTTTCCTCATTACCAACAACCAAACCTCTACATATTCATATTTCTTATTCTCACCATCAAACATAGGAGGCTTAATCTTCTTGAAATCTCCCTACAATTCATCTAACCCAGACCTTCTTCTATGATGTCTGACAGGGGACAAACTTAGGATACTTTCCGAATCTAAAACTACATGAGATTTAGCAACTTAGTTCCTTAGTGAATCACAATGATGTTTGCTAGCACTTATAGAGTACATTGCACTTTTATCATATTCTCTTCTAGTATGAGGTTTGTGCTATTATATTTTTCTTGAATCCGATTCTTCATCCATTCTCCTCTGTAGCATGTTCAAACTTTGTAACAATTGAGTATTGATGTTGTTTTGTTTCTCCTGAAACCTCATGATTATCTCATTGTATTCTCTATATCTCCACAAATCTCTTTGCATTATTCTCATTAGCTCTACTAAAGCCATATTGTATGCTTTTCCTTCTCTATGCACATTTGACTCAATCCCTGCATTATCGAAGATTATATACAATTATTTGAATTCCTCCTCATGGATGTAAGTTCTCTGTGCATCCTCCATGTAGATGGTTCTCATTATGAGTTTACTCTACTCTATAACTACCCTTAAATCTAAAAAATGTTCATGCAACAAAATTTGTTAGATACAAACAACAATTCTAAAATTATGGAAAATAACATGCATAATTTTTCTTTTTTAGGTCACCAGTCATCTTTCTTTTGATTTGTTATGAATTATTCTACTTAACTCACAATTAAAATTATGGAAAATAGCATGCATAATTTTTCCTTTTTAGGTCACCAGTCCTCTTTCTTTTGATTTGTTATGAATTATTCTACTTAACTCACAATTATGGTTGAATATATGGATTTTCACATCCAATATATTTCTGATGAATACTCCCTTTCTCAGATCTGAGCTATCAGTAGGAAGTTACATTCATCTGAATATTACTAATTTACCTCTTTTGTGCACTTTTCTTCGAGGTGCAATTTAATCCTGGACACCAACTTCTGTCATTTGTAGAAGTAAATGTGTCATGAACCAGGGAAAATTTTGTATGAGATATATATAAAAATGATGTCATGGAATTCACAACTCTCATATTGTCAATCTGATTCTCCAATAAAAAAACTACAACAATCTGGAAATGATAGCTTTGTCCTTTTCATCCCTTTTTCCAAACTTTAAATTTTTAGCCACTAGCCATCTCCCAAACTGTGCACTTTTGGAAAAAATTCAGTCAACCAAATTTGTTTGGCTTGATGAGTATAGAAAATGTCTAGTACATAATGTTTTCCAATTTTTCCATCTAGGGACCGTTTTTCTCATTTCAAAATCCAAAAAATCCCCAAAACGTGGCAACATAATTACCAACTTAATGAAAACTCTACAGAGTTCATGTTTTTTGGGGGGTCTCATTTTTTACCTCATTTTGAAAATTTATGGTACCGGTAGCACCCCCCTCCCTTTTTAGGTTGTTTTTTGATATTTTAAATCGTCTTATCCATAATGTATCGAGATTATTTTTTACGATGTTTAAAATTTAGACCCGTCACATTAACAATTGATCTCATTGTGGACAAAGACTTTAAATTTACCATCGAATAAAAAAACAATGCTACCAACTTAGATTTTTATTTTTTATTTTTTTAAATTTACATAAAAAAATAAAAAAATTGAACAACAATAAACTTCTCAAGTTAGTTTAAAAAAAAAATAACAATTTTAAAAACAAAATCTCTAACCCTAATTAAAAAGAGAATTTATATATATAAGTTAAAAATATATGTGTAAAGAACTAGAACACATAAAATAAAAATTTTAATAAAAAACTTCAAATAAAATATTTAAAATACAAAATTTGGAAATATATATATAAAGTCCTCGTGGTGTAGAGCAATCGATGAGGGTCACCGGTTCGAAACCTATGGGGACACCTCAAATACAACCTTGTTAAAGGCTAGCGTGGTCCAAGCCGGGTGTGATCCCCCAATTTTTTTGACGACTTATATGCCCCTGGGTCGTGTCATCTTAGCCACAGGCCAATCCCGCAAGTCAGGGATATTTAACTAACAAAAACACGCGCGTGCACACACACACACACACACATATATATATATATATATTTCATTTTTAATGAAATTTTGTATTTTAAATCTTTTTTTAAGTTTTTTATTATTATTATTTTTAATTTTGTATTTTGTTTATTTTTTTATATGTATATTTTTAATATTTTTTCTGTTTTTCTAATCTTTTTAAAGTTTTTTTTCCCATAAATTTGTTTTTTTTTTTTAATTATTGTTTTTCTCATTTTCCCTTAGTTTTTGTATTGATTTTTAACTTTTTAGTTTTTCTTTAGTCTTTTTTTTATATTTTTCAAAAAAAACAATTCTTGTTTGAGTTTTTGTTTTTCAAACATCAGGTAAATTTAAATTTTTTTTTTTTTCACCTTTGTTTTTAATGTTTTTTTTTTTAATTTGAGTTTTGAATATATTTTTTTAAATGTGTTTTTTTCTTCATTTTAAAAACAAAATATTTGCGAAGATTTTCTCCTTTCTATTTTTTTAATGTAAATTAAAAAAATTAGTTTGTAAATAAATTTTCAAGTAACCATTTGTGGTCCAATTTTGGGTTGTTTATTTGCATAGCGATCTATTTTCAATGCAACAAGTTTAATTAGGTCATAAAGAGTTATGATTTTAATGTTTAGAAAAAAAAATTGTTTTAGTTAGCATCACTTTTTGATTTAGGTTTTGATTTTAATGTTGTGATTTTAACAACATTAGAAGAAATGTTGCTACCGATAGCACCATGTTTTGATTTTGGGGTTGATTTTCATGTTTTTAATGCAAAAATATGGGCTTTAAGGGATAGAGTTCTCGTTTTGAGGTAATTGTTCTCATTAAGTCGATAATTGTGTTTGGCCCAAAATAGTGGGCTTTGGTTTGTTTCTGCATTACCATTCCAAACCCCTTAGATTTTAGCCAATTCCTTCACTAGGTATTTTCATGTTTTCCTTTTGAAACATCTCTAAAAATTTAATCTTAATCTGGATCTCAATCATTTAACTAGACCCGTACTTTAAAAAACATTGTTTTAACTTTCTAGAAAATTCAAGCAGAAAAAGCGAGTGGCCCTCACTTGCAATTTTGTAGGTCTCCTCGTTGTAGACAAAACCCAATTTTTTTTTATCTCAATATGAGTTATTTTGCTCCAATTATGTCCAAAATAAGAAAATGGATACAAACGTGTTCTTTTTTAACTATAGGAAACTTTTTTCTATGTGGAATCCTTGTTGAATAGGTTGTTGATGTGGCCTTTTGGGTCCACATGGCACCTTGAGGTGATTCCATATCATCTCGTTGGCCACCCTAGCCCTATCTCGTCGACCTCCATCACCTTATTCCTTCCTTACACCCTTCTTCACTTTCCTCTTTCTTCCTTTTGTTTATTATATTATATTTTACCTTTCGAGCACAACCATACCTGGCTTACCACATGGTACCCTATTCGACCATCGATGGGATAGGGTTCCCACTTCATCTACCATCCATTGACCTGGTGCCCCTTCATTTATTACAGGGATGGGTGGGTACCATCCCACATCCTTTGTCTCGACCGTAGACAACTTGCATACTTAAAATATCTAACGATTATAGGAGTAGTTCGATGATCCACAACAATTTCACGAGGTCAAAGTACTCGAGAGTTATCGACCCTCCACCATGCGATACCATAAACTGTTTTGGCCTACGTGGCTCTCCCTCATTGATTTCACGTGCTCAACAAAATTTTCAAAACTGCTCACCCCAACACGTGATACCACCAATGGTTTTGGTCTATCCCATAACCTATCATCCTGCCACAATGCTCTACCACATCACCACCAAGGCCTACCACTGTAAGGTACCAAATCTAATATAATATGAAGAAACTTGAATTCTCAACATATATCAATGGAACAACAAAATATGAGAAGATAAACACCAGAAATAATATCGTTATTCAAAGAAAGCAATGTTCACTTGCTTCTTCGAGGGGGCAACCTCTAGCAGAGCAGATCTCTATTACAATAATTCTCAAGAAAATCTTTCTCATGCCTCCTACTTTTATTTATACTAATTATATCTTCTAAAGAACATTCTATAGGAAGATTTTTCTAGAAGCAAAAGCTTCTATTAGGTCTTCTTACATTGACTTGTTCACATTTATTAAATAGGCCTTACTAACTAATGTTGGCCTTTATTACATGGAAAATATATTTAGGCCTTATTAACCAATGTTGACCTTTATTACATTGAAAATATATTATTCTATACATGTGAAGGTTTAGGTCCCTATCATTCCATCCCCTTTGAAAAAGAGCCTTGTCCTCAAGGCTTAAGATGAGGAAACTGCTATAGAATGATAGTCGGTCCCCAGGTGGCATCGTCTAGTGGAATGTCCTTCTAGTGAACCAAAAATTCTTGATGGTGCACTGACGAAGATGGAACTCTCTCTAGTCCAATATGGCTTGTGACTACAACCAAATGGAACCTTCTTCATCCAACTCTAGTAGGATGGTCTGGGTGTGGAATTTGGTGCCAATCACTTTCTTCAGAAATGAGACATGAAAAATAGGATGTATCTTGTAGTAACTAGGAAAATCTAACTATTAGGTCGTTGGCCCCATGCGTTTGATAATATTATAAGGAAAATAATTTTTTTTTACAAGTTTCTGGCACTATTGGGCTTTGATTGAATATTGTTTGTATGGTTGGAGATAGAGAAACACCTGATCCATTTCAAAAAATTGACGTTCAAAATGACCTTGATCTTCCTACTGCTTCATGTGATTTTGAGCCATTACGAAATTGGATTTGAGTGTATGGAGAATGTTCATGAAGATGATAATATTGCAGTCAACCTCATAAACTTTGGAGACACCCAACATGTATGGGAGAACCGATGCTGGATTTTTTCTATAGTCTACTTCAAAAGGAGGCATGCAAGTGGAAGTATTATAAGAGGTGTTACCACCATTCAACTAGGGGTAACCACTGAACTCATTGATGTTGTATGTTAGATGCAAAACACCTCAAATATGTTTCCAAAAACTTGTTGACCGCTTTTGTTTTTCCATAAGTTTGGGGATGATAAGTTGTGTTGAGATGCAATTGTGTTCCCTAGAGAATGATTAGGTCTTGCCAAAAATTGATAGTAAAAGTGGGATCATGGTCTGAAACAATAGAATGAGGAATTGCATGGAGCTTGAAGATATTATCCATGAAAACTTGAGCCATTTTGGATGTTGTGAATGGGTGTTGAAGAGCATATAAATGAGCATATTTGGAAACAAAATCCATTACCACCATGATGACTGACTTATTGTCTTATTTGGGTAAGCCAACAAAGAAATCCATGAAAATATTCGTTCAAATAGTAGGTGGAAGTGAAAGTGGTTGAGTGTACTAGGAGGTTTGATAGTATCACCCTTATTTCATTGACATGTATCACATTCGTACACAAAGGTGCATATGTTTTGTTTTATAATGTCCTAGAATAAAGATTTTTTTACCCGTTCATAAGTTCTAGTAAAACCTGAATGGCGCATTGTAGGTGAAGTGTGAAACTCAGAGAGCACCTTGGGTTTATGGGTTGACTATTTTCTTAAATACAAGTGAACTTTATAGTGAAACTCTTCACTATGCCAAGATTACCCTAGAGCAACTTGTGGATTCTATTGAAGTTTTTTTATTAGACTGGAAATTTTGGGGTCCTGAAACCATTCTTGTTGAATATCTTGAAGCCAATATGCTATAATGGACGAGAGGGAAAAAGGGGAACCTTCATCTTCATATTTCCTAGAAAGAGTATCATCCACCACATTTTATTTTCCCTTATTGTAAACAATATCATAATCATATCCAAATAGATTGGTCACCCATTTTGCTTTGGGGATGAATTCGTCATTCCAAGAGGATTTTATCATTCATTTTAATTTGGAAGCATTGTCCCAATAGATAAGGGTTCCATAGATCCACTGCATGAAAAATAGCCAACATTTCCTTTTCATGATTCGATTGGCCCAAATGTCGATCCGACAATTGTTTGTTGGTGAAAGCCAAAGGTCATCCATATTCCATGAGGATTGCCCCGGTTCCTCTCCTAGATGCATCACATTCCAGAAAAAAGGTATTGGTGAATTCAATTAGGGAAAGTATAGGAGTAGTTCACATATCTTATTTCAAGGCTTGGAAGGATTAGTGAGTTACTAGAGTCCAACTGAAAGAATTATTTTTAAGGAGAGCTATGAGGGGAGCCACAATTTTTCCATAAATTTGAAAAAACTTGACATAATATCATGTTAAACCCAAGAAAAGATGTAGACTTTTAAGAGTTTTAGGGCAAGGCCAATTCTACATAGCTTCAATTTTCTTGGGATTCACCTTTACACTATCCTTGCCAACAATATGACCCAGGTACCCAACTTCAGAGGTGCCAAAAACACATTTACACTGTTTGAGGAAACATTGGTGCTTGGAGAGGATATGGAGAACTTGATCTACTTGGGTGAGATAGCTTGGTTAGGTTTTACTATAGATGATAATCTCATCAAATAAAACTAAAAGAAAGTGACAGAGGAAAGGATGAAAGACATGATTCATGAGACTTTGAAAATTCATGGGGGTATTGCAGAGATTCAAGGGCATGACCAAGAACCCATAGTGCCCCTCATGAGTGAGAAATGCAGTCTTGGGGATGTCTTCCTCTTTCATATGTATCTAGTGGTATCTCGAATGTAGGTCAAGTTTGGTAAACTATTGAGCCCCACTGAGTTCATCCAGAAGGTCATCTATGATAAGAATGAGAAACTTGTCCTTGATAGTAATTTTGTTAAGGGAACGAAAATCATGACACATTTACCAAGTTCCTTCCATATTCAAGATGATTAAAATAGAGTAAGAATAGGGGATGATACTAAGATGGATAACACCCACTTCTAAAAGTTCTTGGACAATTTTCTCAATTTCATTTTTTTTTATCAAAGGGATGACGATAAGGGCATGCATTGGGAGGAATATTTCCTGATATTAAAGGAATTGAATGGTCATGGTTTTTGTGGGAGGGGGCAAGGCCCTGGGGATTTTGGAAAATAGTGGGATGGTGGGAAAGGATCACTTGAAGTTTTGGGTGTACCTGGATTCTCTCAAATTTCTGAATGGAATGGAGTTGGGAAAGGATTCCAAAATGACCTTTTTGAGTAACGATTCCATGCAGTGGGAACTGATAATCTTCGGAGACCATGTTGTAATGGCTTGGAATTTATATATTTTTCCTTCCTATTGGAATTTCATAGTTAATTCCTTAAAATCCATGGTGATGGGAACAAGATTCAGCACCAAGCACAATGTCACAACCACCCATTTCAATAGACAACATGTGATATTTTAGGTTATACTGACCAATTTGTAGGCACACATTTTCACAACGCCCCCCACATTTCATGGAACCACCATTGGGATTCATGATTTGAAAATTATTGATAGCATGTATATAGAAATGGACTTCTTGAGCAAGGAAATGATGAATGAAATTATGAGTGCTTCCATTGTCAACTAGGATGATGAATTTCTTTTGATTAATGTAACCAATGAATTTGAGGGTTTGGGGAGAAGAAAAACCAGTGAGATCATTCAGTGAAATCAGTGGTTCAACTTTAGGAGGATCATAGGGAAATGTAGGATCATTTTTTTTGCGTATCTCTTATTGAGGTGAAACCTCAACATCTTCATCAGAAACATCCTCTGAAAATGCCATAAAAATTTTATATTCTTTACACGTATGCCCAATAAATTATTTATTATCACAATTGTAGCAAAGACCCTTGAGTTTGCGTTTAGCCATTTCTTCCTGTGTTAATATTTGGACCTTGAGAGGAGGGGCATGAGGAGCAGGGGTGGTGGGTTTTTGGTGGGGAACAAAAGTGGGTTTCTTTCTCTTGGCCAAGATGACATGTTGTGCCTCCTTAACATGTTTAGTTGCTTCCAACCAAGTCTGGGGGAGAGCCATGATGACCTGGACTCGGATTTTGGCCTTGAGGACACTGATAAAGCATTCCTAGAAGAAGGTATATGTCACACCCTACATTCAAAAATCCAAGTGATCAAAGGAAACGATAAAATATTCCAATGTTCTAGACTGTTTCAAGTTGGTCAGACGTCCTAAATAGATGGTGTCTATGTCAAATCATTCATACAACTTAACAACAAACTATGTCCAAGAAACATACCCTTCGCATGCATTTTGATGCCATTTCAACCATTTCCATCATTATGGATCCAAATAGAGAATTTCATGATGAAGCTTGGCCAACTCATCAGTAATTTCATGGAGGGAGAAATAGTGTTCCATCTACGTAACCCAGTATTGTGGATCCAAGCCATCAAATTTTTTCACCTTGACTCAGAGAAGATGAGGGTCACGAGGTAGGGACTTGTAATGAGAGTGCAAAGGATGGTTGGAGTCAACACATTCAATATAGAGAGGTGGATCAGAGGAGTAAGGGCCCTAAAACAATTTCATGAATTGTTGGAGAGTGGAATTGAATTCATCAATTTGGTTACTGATTTGTTCTTGGATGTGTTCCATTTCGACATGAATGGAAGGAATATCATTATGCACTTTGGAATGAAGGGAAATAAGGTCAGTGCTCAGTTTCTAATTGATTTCTTTTTAGTGGGTGGGAACCATGAGGGAATTAGGGGTGGGTCCATAGAAAAAAAAAAAGATAAGTGATATATACCACTATGATTAGGGAAATGAGAGGAATCCAATGAGATAATAGGTAAATAAGAGTGTTGGGAAGGGTATGGGTCCACATGGTAGAAAAAAGGTTAACAATTATAGGTATCACAATGATCAGGGATATGTTAAGATTAATGATGTTATTAAGTTATTTTCAATTTTTTCAATGTATATCCAAAACAACAACATAAAGAGGATCACTGAAAGAAACACAATCACAAGGTACACAACATTTTCTCCTGGGAAACCCTCATGGGGGACAAATCCCAACAAAAAATTCCTCAATAATAGATTTCCAATACAATTCCAAGACTAAGACCAAAAATCCAAGAATAAACTAGGACTAAGCATGCACCTCTCTTCTCCTTCCTCCTGCAACTGCAACTTACTTAAAAATATGCACACTAGATGAGTGAGTGAGTGAATGAACAAGTGAGTAAACGTCTAATCTTATAAATACTTGTTGATGAGGCGCTAGGGTTATGTCTCTTTACTTAGTAGGTTCAACTTCTTCCAAGAGTGGTTAAAACCAATTTATAAACCCTAGGGTCTTAATTTACCAATGCCACCATATAAATATGGTTTGACCAATCCACAAAAGCGGATTTGGTCTTATACAAGTCCTGACATGATCAATCTACACAAGGGTATTTTATCTATAAGATAATAACTCAAATACAATTAGAATATTCTTCGAAGTTACAATATTTCAACACTCTCCCTTAACTGGAATGGTATTATACTGACATAATCCAATACAACATCATCAAGAGAGGGATAGGATAGCATCATCATCAACATATGGAACACTAACGAACACATCTAAAAATCATCGGAAGTTTTTATCATGATTAATATCATCATCATTCACAACATGGAGCTGGAGCATCATCATCATTGACATGAAGCTGAAACATCAAAATTAATTATCATAAATCTAGAATGACAATAAAACCAACCTGAGGTTAGTACACCATAATCAACAACATGAGGCTAATACAACATCATAAACAACATGAGTTTGAAACAAAAACATCATCAGCATGAGGCTGAGACAACAACATCATCATCATATGGCAACAAAATTAGGCAGGTGCAACAACAAGATTTTGTGGTACTCTGACAGATCGTCCTTACCGGACCTTCAAGATATTCCCAAGAATCATAATATTCCCTAGGATATAAAATCCTAACAAGCTATCACATGGTGCTTTGATAGACCATCCTTACTGGACCTTCGAGATCTTCCCAAGAATCATAATATTCCCTAGCATATAAAATCATAATGGATATACCACTATTGACCACAACTGGCATATACATGCACATGTACTTTGATAGACCATCCTTATTGGACCTTTGGGATATTCCCAAGGATGATCAATCCCCTAGGATATAAAATCCTAATGGAGCTACCCATTGTTGGTCACGATACTATAGTATCATCAACATCACTTCCCCTTTCAAGGGAGTTCCTTTCAGACAACACCAAGCTTGTCTCGGAAGTACTCAAACTTCACACGAGACAAAGAATTGGTCAACACATGCAACCTACTCATCTCTTCCAACATATTGGAGCTTTATAGCTCTCGTCTACACCATATCACGAATGTAGTGATACCATATCTCTATGTTCTTTGACTTATCATGGAATAATGGGTTCTCCATCATCTTTATGTAACTCTGGTTATCGCATAGAATCAAAGTGGCTTCCATCTGCAGATCGAATATACATGTCAACAACTTATGAATCCATATGTCTTCACAACTAGTGGAACATGCTATAATATATTCCACTTCTTCCATGCTGAGAGATATATTGGATTGGTTCCTACTTTGCCATGAATTCATGGCTAACCCCAAACTAAAAAAAACATCCTAAAGTTCTCTTTCTATCAAAATCACTTCTGGACCAATCTGAATAAGTATAACCATATAGTTTGAAGTCATGATCTCTAGTATAGTAGAGACCATAATCCAATGTACCCTTAAGGTATCTCATCACATGATTTGCAACTACAAGGTGAACACGTATAGGCTCTACTGGACACTGACTCAAGGTGTTCACAACAAAGCATATATCTATCTCGGTATTCATTAGATACATAAACGAACCAATAATTTGTTTGCATAGAGTAGCATCAACCAACTCTGATGAAGTATCAACCAGGAGCTTAAATTTGTTTTACATGGGTGTGTTCATGTATTTACATTCCAACATGTCAAATATCTTCATTTTTTTCAACTGCATACTTCCCTTGGTTAAGGACGATCTTCTGTGGACTCTTCCAAACTTCAAGACCTAAGAAATAATGCATTGGGTCTAGGTCCTTCATCTCAAACGCTACAATGAGATTCTTCTTACAATCTATGATGAGATTTTATTCTCTTGTTAAGAATAACTCATCCACATACAGTACAAATATAATTAGCTCATCATTCATAACCTTGAATTAAAGGTTAGAATCAACTTTACTCTTGGTAAAACCTAAGATTATCAGGAAAATATCAATTCTTCCACACCAAGCTCTACGAGCTTGCTTCAGCCTGTACAAATATTTCTTCAACCTGCAGACATGATTCTTTCTATCTTCAACTTCAAACCCTTGTGTTTGTTCTATATAAACTTATTCTTCAATAAGACCATTTAAAAAGGATTTTTTCACATCCATCTGGTGTAACTTCCACTTCATTTTGGTTGCAAGAGATATGATGGTTCTGATATAAGTGTATATGGTTACATGAACAAATTTCTCTTCATAATCAATACCTTCATTTTGAGAAAAACCACGAGCCACAAATCGTGCTTTATGTTTTTCAATACTTTCATCTATTGCATGTTTTATCTTGTACATCCACTTGGAAGATACCACATCTTTGTTCTTTGTTCTAGAAACTACTTCCCATACATCATTCTTTATAATGGAATGGTATTCTTCTATCATGGAATCCACCCATTCTTTATTTTGAATGGATTCTTCAAAGAAAGTAGGTTCCTTTTCTATGAGATCACACATCAAGAAGATATAGCTAGAGAATGGCTTAGGTTTATTTCCTTGTCTCATGTTTCCTTCTGGGGAACCATACTTCTCTGCAGCTTGAATACATTCTCTCACCCAAGCTGACTTTCTCTTGTGAGAGATCATCATATGGGGAGGTTCTTGAGATTAAATCATATCACGATCTTCTGGAATCTCATCTTCAGGGGCAATTGTAACTTCCTTCATGGGTTTTGCAACTTTGGGAGCTACAAGTTGTCTCTTGAGTGTTGTATCTTCATCAAAGGTTACATCTTTGTTGATATAAATATGATGGTAACCTATTATGTAAATTATGAAGAACTTAGAGACCTCATAGTATCCAAAAAATATTCCCTTATTTCTTGAGGGATACAGCTTAGTTCTCTTTTCTTTTGGAATGTGTACAAATACTACACAACCAAATATTTTGATATGGACTACTTCTGGCTTCTTTTTGGTGAAGATTTGTTTCGAGGTTTTCAATCCAAGTGCACTATGGGATAATCTATTTTTTACATAAACTGTTGTTCTTTCTTCTTTGGTCCATAAGTGCATTGGAATATCTTGATTGCGAATAATAGTTTTTATTGCTTCCATAATTGTTCTAATATTTCATTCTGCTACACCATTTTGTTGAGGATTATAGGGAGTGTTGAGCTCCCTCTTAATATTGACATCTCTGCAAAATATTCCAAATTCATTTGAGGTGTACTGTCCTCCATTATTTGACTTGAGTATCTTGATTTTTCTTTCAAAGAAGTTTTCTACCAAGGCATTGAATTCCTTGAACATTCCAAGCACTTCATCTTTTGATTTCAAGAAATAAAACCAAGTCTTATGAGAGTAAAAATCAATAAATGATACATAGTATAATACCCACTTAGAGAGGTTGATGGCATTAGGCCTCATACATCTGAGTGGATGATTTCCAAGGTTACTTCTTCTTTACTGTCACTCTTTGGGAAAAGATTCTTTATGTTATTTCTTTGTGCACATCCCTTGCATACACCTTCATGATCAAACTTAAATTCTTGTAAACCTGTAACTACCTTACTTACATATGGTAAGTATTTGTAGTCGATGTGACCTAGTATTCTATTCCAAAGTTCACAAGTGCTTTCTGTAGAGTGAGTTATGGTTACATCTGAGTGACCTTATAACTTGTAGAAACCTCTATCTTATGTTTCAATAACAAATGCATATTTTATATTTTTTCCTTTAGGCCACATAAGAACTTTGCCATCTATGAATGCAACCCTAATACCTTTCTTATCTAGGGATGAGATAGAAATTAATTTCTTTGTCAAACTTGGTACATAAAGTACATCCTTCATTCTCATCGGAGTTCCTGAATCCAGTTTGTAGGTGAATTCTACCATTCCTTTGATAGGGTACTGATAATCATTTCCAAGTGAAACTTTCTGGGGGAAATCCTTTTTTGTAAGACTAGAGAGAATATATTTCTAAACTTTCATGTGCTTAGAGGTACCGCTATCTATGAGCTAAGTATCCTCTCCAGGTGTCACAGATCCTGAGAGGGATGAAAAAAAACATAATCTTCAATCTCTTCTTTAGTCAACTTCTTGGTTGGCTCATCATCTTTAGTTGCATGGGAATGATGTATTTTTCTATGTATCTTCTTGTATTCTTCCCTTCTGGTAGGACAATTCTTAGAAATGTGTCCCATCTTATCACAATGATAACATTGATAAGAGAAATATTTTCCCTTTCTTTGAACCTTATGATATTTTTTGAATCTCTTTGGAGGGTGAGATTCTTTACAAAAATTGGCCTCCTTTTGGAAATGAGACCTTTTCTTTCCTCCTTTATCATGAGAATCTAGGGTTTGATATTCATCCCTTAATAGTACGACTTCTCGGTTGGCCACTCTTGCTTATTCTTGAACACATTCTCCCCATAGACTATCAAATTGGAGTTTCTCTTTTCTTGCAAAGATAGTTTGGATGAAGAAATCCCAAGGTATTTTGAGGCCATTAAGAGTTTTCATTATGAGTTCATATTCATCTAAGTTATTTCCAATTTCTTCTAACTATTCCTTGATTGAGAAACCCTTGAGAAATAGTCTTGAACTATTTCTCCTTTCTACATCTTTGTATTATTGAGTTGGGTTCTTAGATTCACCTCCTGGTTAATGTTCTTTCCTTCATACAATCTGGTTAGGGAATAAAACATATATTTGGGAGTATTATTAGAATACACTTGAGGAATCAAGTTCTCTTTAATGGGGTCTACAATTATTCTTTTAGCCCTAATCATATACTTCTTGTACTTATCTTTGGCTTCATCTTCTTCGAGTTCCAATAGATTTTCTTTTATGAATTTTGCAAGGTCATTCTCTTCAAGAATGAATCCAATTATGTACTTCCAGGCATGGAAATTTTCTACACCTTCTAACTTGTCAATAAGCTTGGTGCTTGCAGACATCTTGACCTAGAGCTAGAAAATGACAAAAAAATGAAAGTGCTCAGAAAATGAATTTGAACTTACCAAGAGATGAGTTGGGATGATGCGAGTTGGATGGAGTTCACTTTTTCAAAAAAATCCAAGTTTTACCCCTTGAAACTTGACATGCACAAATCTGGATTAGTACTTCTGGTATTGGTTCTCAATTCCTAGTTTTCTAATTTTTTGGTACTAGAAAAAACTAGGGTTTGAATTTCTGGATAATTTGGCCACTGAAAAGGTGTGCTAAAGATACCAAAGGATGTGCTAGGGTAGGGTGTACTTCCATGGATAGTTTTTGGTCAGAAATTCATCTTTAATAAAATCCCCAATTTTGTCGTATGACAACAATGACAGTTTTAGTACACAGTGAAAGGTGATTTATTCAGTCAAGCTTTGATACCATGTTAAGATTAATGTTGTTATTAGGTTATTCTCAATTTTCTCAATGTATTTTCAAAACAACATCATAAAGAGGATCACTAAAAGAAACACAATCACAAGGTATAGAACATTTTATCCTGAGAAACCCTCATGGGGGAGAAAACCCAGCAAAAAATTCCTCAATAATAGATTGCCAATACTAATACCAAAACTCCAAGAATAAACTAGGACTGAGCATGCACCTCTCTTCTCCTTCCTTCTGCAACTGCAACTTCCTTTAAAAGATGTCCACTAGATGAGTGAGTGAGTGAGGGAATGAGTAAGTGAGGCACCATCCTCTCTTATAAATACTTGTTAATGAGGTGCTAGTGTTATGTCTCTTCACTTAGTAGGGACGAATTCTTCCAAGAGTGGTTAAAACCACTTTATAAACCCTAGGGGGTGGCTTTACCAATGTCACTATATAGATATGGTTTGACCAATCTAAAAAAGGGGATTTGGTCTTATACAAGTCTCGACGTGATCAATCCACAAAAGGGGATTTGATATATAATATAATAACTCAAACATAATTAGAATATTCTT
>ML792522.1:348028-358034 GCA_009831015.1 Picea engelmannii
GATATTTTATTAGGAAAACAATAAAAAATTGACTTTACAGACTTAGCTACAGAATCATCTGATTCTGTAGCTAGTCAAAAATAACAAACAGGACCAGATCTCAATCAAATCAAATCGAATCATCTTTTAATAATCCTCAAAAACGAATTGCTAAAAATTCAAGTGAAATTATCATTTAAATCAAATCATATCAAAATAAATGCAATTGGAACAGAGTAAAGAATGCTCTGTTTTTTAGTTATCATAAAATCGGGGCAAATAATAATCATACTGTTTCGTATCCAAATGCAATTACGGGCCAATCGTATGATGTAATCCAAAATAGATATGATAATAATCGATCCTTATCACAATCGATTGGTTACAACTGTGTGAAATTCATATCATTTTATTCAATTGTCAAAATGGACAGGTTGTTGCAATTACAATCAAAACGGAACATATCCATTAAAATTTGTTGTAGAATGCGGTTGCTGAGTATCGCATGGTGAACAGACATGACAAAAATAATGATCATAACCATCGTTGACTCATTATAGTCATAGCAATAAA
The DNA here is from genome assembly GCA_009831015.1 of Picea engelmannii. Lineage (NCBI taxonomy): Eukaryota > Viridiplantae > Streptophyta > Pinopsida > Pinales > Pinaceae > Picea > Picea engelmannii. The sequence goes on from ML792522.1 coordinate 348,581, forward strand.
TCGATATCGTTCAATTAAATGCAAAGATAGGTAAATAGTTTGGAATGGAATCAGACTGAATGAGTAACAATCAAACGCATTTCGTTATTGATCACCACACAATCAACAGACAGGGTCTTGATAGAGTCAACAAAATCCATAATATAAACCGGGAAAATAACTGAAATGAATAAGGCTGAGTTTAATTATAGACACAAAACGTAAGACTTGGATACGATCAATTTCATTCCTCAAATCGAATTCAAACGATATATTTGTTACAATCGAATACAGTCCAAATTGAGTTTGTTGGGTATAACAACCACTATTCATATCTATTCGTAATTTGATTATGTAACAAAATGATATTCGAATTGGTCCGAACATAGAATATACGATCACAACAGCTAACCAATTTGCCCATCATATCGCACAAGATATAACCAAATCGAGAAGAGATATTGACTGTGTTCCATGATTAGGATACCAAAATAACCTGTGTTTAGAAAAGATATCAATAACAGAGTATCCAAATCAAATCCAATCATAATCAATCAAATTAAATCTAATCAAAACCAATCCAAAAATTAATTAACAAAACTTACATACAACAAATGCATGACAGAGAAGGTCAACAATGTACACAGAGTTTATGAACGTGCCATATAAATGGGTGAAAGTTATACCAGCGAGATTGCTAAGGCTATGCCAATTTAGAATTGACGATTGCCGTGGCTGACTCGACATTCTTGAACAGAATTTAACCAGTTGTTCGTTGCTTCTTGTCAGAGGGTTCCACCTTCACGTTACGACCAGTGAGCTTTGCCACTTGGTTTTCCAAATCATGGATTCTGGATTGCAACATCGGCACATCCAAGTAGTATCTCTCCAACCATAACCCACACTGATCACAAGGTGGAACAACAGGTTGAGCAAAAGGGGGTTTCGATGATTCACCGAGGGTTCCACGAGGTAGTTCAATGCCAGGGAACTTAGGATCATCCCACAGACAAGGTGGTAAATTCTTGACAAAGTCATATGCAGGCTTGTCACACAAGCCTTCCGAGTAAGGATACTCGTCGGTGAGAAAACACTCAATCTCTGAATCAGAGTCTTCGCTGACCATGATAGGCTCAGAGTTGGAAGAGGGTTTAGGTCTATTTCTCTCCATGCGAGATATTAAGCGAGCATTTTTCTTGCCTTTAGCATTAGTTTTAGATTTAGGTTTTTTGGTTGCGAGTTTAGCAATTTCAACCTGTTTAGTCACAGCCATAGGAAAATTCGTAGGTGGGTCGGGTAGAGGTTTGGGTATAAAAACTCTATAAGGCACAGGGGGAATAGGCTGGGTTTTGGTCACTATAGGTTTATCAACCTGCAGAGGGTTTGATTCTTCAAAGCCATTACGACTGAGAAAATCATCCCAACAATCACGTCGTAACCCCAACTCATAAACCATAATCATTTTAATCAACCCCAAATAGAAGAGGCTGGTGTCAGCCTGGCTACGCTTGTACCTCTTAGCCATCTTGAACAAACTTCTATGCAGGTAGTGGGGCATACTAAGTTTGAAACCCATAAAAACCATCAATAGACGAAGGTGAAACAAGAAAACCAACCCGTACTTTCCCTCACAAGTAATGAATTGCTTGATTATCATTAGGAGATCATACTAGCGTGGTTTTAACATTTTTGCAGGCAAGCCTTTTTTGCAGGAGTTCACCATTCGAGACTGGAATAACAATGTCCACAGGGCATCATCCACCTTGCAACTTTTGGACCACTTTTGTCCCATAACAGGCAGGCTGGTTGCCGAGCTAAGAAATTGTTCATTAATTTCAAGTTGCACATCTCCAACTTTGGCTCGACAGCCATCGAATGATAACGCAAATTGCCGAGCCACACTAGGGTTATGACCATCGAATTTCCTTATGAACGAGAGCCATCCAAATTTTTCCAGGTCGCTATAAGTGCCATGAAACATTAGCAATGCTTGGCATACGTTGGGCTCGACCCTTACGAATGGAGCCATATCTTCTGTGCATAGTAGGGTTTGAACCGAACAAAACAATGCACAGGGTTGAAAAATGGTCACGGCTAACAGCTCCAGCGCTCAAAGAGGCAAGGATTAATTGTATGCGTGCGAAGGTGGTGGGATTACCACCGCCATGCAGTGTATTAATGACTGAGTACAGCGCTGTTCCATCCATAATCATAACGTTTAATCCACATGAATCGGCCAACCAAATAGTTTGGTCGGTGGTCAATGTATCAACTCGCCATAGTATATATTACATCAATGTGCCATACCATAAGTTAAAACCGTTCAATCGAAACCCATAAAACAACATACCAAGCAATGATCCAAATCAAAACCCAAAGTTAAACAACGCACCATTGTATTAATCATTAAATAAAAAACAAACATTTAAACCAATGTTTAATCCAATCGTGTCATCGTATAAGTTCAGACTTATTAAATCAAACCAAAAGTTCACCCGATCGAGATTTATAATTCAAACCTTTGCCATGCAAATCGAAACTCATATATTGATCATGCGCTCACAGCATAATTATAATCAAAGTTTTATGAAACGTTATGACCAAAGACTTTGTAAAATTGATAAGTCAAAGGTTTAAAACAATAAGGATCACATCATATAAAACCAACATCAATCATGACCCTTGTAGAATCAAATGTAGCCAATAAATTTGCATGCTCAATGGCTTATTAATCAAACAAATCCAAATGCACAATCAAGGCGAATGGGCATAGTTTGAAAGTTGTTCGTAGTCATACAATAAACTAATGGTAAAGTGTCTTTCAGAAAATCAATAAAAGACTACGACAATCCAAACAACAATGGAGGAGTTTTCACACTTTCACTTGTGAAAACTGAATCGAAATCAAATTGCAATTGTCGCAAGAAATGAAACAAATGTCTAGTTGAAAAATGCGATGATGACTTGTCGATTTAGAAAACAATTAGGTGTAGGCATCTTTTTAGGGCAATTAAAAAAAATTGAATTGGCTGCCAACAATGGCGACACACTAGGCGAAGCAGTTATCTCTGTCAAAAGAAATGAATTCAAATCAGGACAGCCAAGAAAAATTCGAATTAAAACAACAACCAGAAAATCGTACTAACATCATCATATACTATATTTTCCAGTGATGTTTTAAAAGATGCAAACCAATAACAATCTTAAAGATCAGCAAGTCATGATTTTTATGATAAAATCTTCAATACTATTGGCATGGCCACTGCTGCCAGCAGGTGTCCATAGCCTCGACAAGGTTGCCATTTAACCCACTCGGATGTCTTTATCCTGTCAATAAGTTCTAGATTAGAATAAAGGACTTTTTAAAAGAGGTTTCGTGTAATTTTACAGATTTTCATTTACCCGACATTGCTTCGCTGCCAGCAGGCCTGTTCAGTACCCCGGTGAAGTTGTCTTGGTGCCATGCTTTCATTTACCCGCTGCCAGCAGACCTGTTCAGTATCCCGGCGGGTTTACAAACACTTCCCACAGCTCATATTAATATTTTTATCTTATTTTTCTTTTATAAATAGCTGAGCGGGGTGACGCTGAAAAATCTAGATATTTTATCATATTTTTCAGACCTCATCAGAATTTTTTAAGTACTGTCCTTTATTCATCTCCAGAAATGTTTTATTTCTAAAACAACTTACTTTGACAGGGAGATATCCTTTTGAGTCATTCCTTTACGGAAAAGGGACAACATAAAAAGATAAAGATGATCACGACAAACTTCACTCAGAGATTGAAATTAGTAAACTTCTTTCAAACAACAAAATTTTCCAACATCATTTCCATTTTTTAGAAATATATCACTGATGTTCGTACAACTTTTCAGAAGTTATTTCAGCGAAGAGATTTTCCCATGGTCTTTGTCTGAATGGATCAGTGTACAAGCATGCATATGTTTCAAAACACACCAAACTGATCAATCAAATCAAAATAAAAAACGAAAACAAAGACAAAAATAAAAACAAAAGGAAATATTTACATAATATACAAGGATAAAAATCAGGCAAAATATCTTTTCAGGGCTTGGCCATTCACCGGATAAGTGTCAAGTTTTCCTTCAAGATTCTGCAAACGAAAGGAACTAGGACCCAACTTTTCAGCAATCAAAAATGGCCCAAGCCACAAATTTTGAAACTTGGTGTGTTCACCCTTCCCTTCGTGTGGTTTGTCCCACTTTAAGACGAGATCGCCTACTTCAAAATTTCTATCAGAAGCAGAATTAGAATCGAACCAGCTTTTAATCAGTTGTTGATGTTGATCTAATTTACGCTTGGCTTGGGTTCTTACTTCTTCTAACTTCATCAGAGCGTTGATACGGCTTTGTAAAGGGGGACATTCTTCTTCTTGAACCTTTTGTGACAATTGGAGAGAAGGAAGAAGAATATGAGGAGGCAAAATGGCTTCTCTGCCATAAACGAGAAAAAAGGGGGAATTACCTATAGTGGCTTTGGGTGTTACCCTATCATCCCAGTGCATTCAGCAGTGAGTTGTGCCAGTTCTTGTGATTCTCAGCCATGGTTCTCTTGATAATTTTGATCAAGTTCTTGTTTGTTGATTCTGCTAAGCCTTTACCTTGGGGGTAGTAACTCGCAGAATACTTCAGTTTTACTCCCTTTTCTAAGGCGAACTCACTCATCTCAAGAGAGGAAAAGTATGAAGCGTTATCAAAGACTAGACAATCAGGGATACCAAAACGGGTAATGATATGCGAGTTTAGAAAGGAGATCACCTGACTTGTGTTAACAGTTCTTAGCGCGGCGGCTTCAAACCATCGAGTAAAGTAATCAGTAGCTGTCACAATGTATTTGTGCTGTTGTGAGGATGGAGGGTTAATAGGACCAATGATATCAAAGCCCCATTGCTGGAAAGGAGAATCGACCATAACGGGTTGCAAGGGAATAGTTGGTTTTTGCAATCGCCCTGACGCTTTCTAACAAATGATACATTTACAGCACAAGGCGTGGGCGTCTCTAAAAAGTGTTGGCCAGTAATAACGGGCTCTTAAGACTTTATGAGCATTGGTATTTCCACCGAAGTGACCACCAGCTTATCCTGCATGCAACTCGAGCAAAACTTTCTCTACTTCATCTTTTTCAAGACAACGCATCAGTACGCCATCAAAATTCTGACGAAATAGTATACCGTTAACTAGATGAAAGGAGGCAGACTTTAGTCTCAAATCTCTTCTCTTGGAAGGGTCAAGGTGACGGGGAGCTGATCCATGTTGAAGACAGTGTCTAATATCGTCGTACCAATGAATCACTAGGTTTTGTGTGCAACAAATCAAACTGTGATTGTGCTGTTCTAGGATTGATGTGTCACTATCTTCTTGCTGTTTAGTTTCTGAATCAACTACCAATTTACACAACCCTTGGCCTCTCACGATCTGAGATGGAGTGATTTCTAATTCATACTACTGCAAGGAGGTGACCCAGTTGGCTCTTTTCTCTCCTAACTCCTTTTGCACTAACAATTTCCTAACAGCAGGGTAGGGGACAATGACCTTGGTCCTTGACTTCAAAAGATAAGACCGGAAATGCTTAACTTCCTTGAAGATAGCGTAGGCTTTCCGATCGATCGCTGGGTAGTTAAGTTCAGCACCTTTGAAAGAAGAGCTCATAAAGGTGATGGGTACTTCTTTGTTCTCGGCATTCTTCTGAGTTAGAACCACGGCATAGGAACGATCAGAGGCAAAAGTATATAGTGTAAAGTCTTGAGAGAAATCAAGGCTCATGAGAGACGGAGCATCAATTATAGCCTTCTTTATATCGTTAAAAGCTTGGTTTTCAGTGGGTCCCCAGTGATATTGGGTGTCCTTCTTTATCAGGTTCTGGAGAGGCCTGACCATTTCGGAGAAACTGGGGACAAATCTTCTCACGAAATTAATCTGGCCTAGGAAAGATTGCATGGATTTTTTGGAGGTAGGTGGGGGAAGTTTAGTGATGACTTGGGTCCTCTCGGGGTTAATAATCATTCCATCACTAGACACAATGGATCCTAGTAGTTTATCTCGTTCTACTGCAAAGATGGTCTTCTTGGGATTCAAGGAGATGTCGAATTTACGACATCGTAGCAGAACGGCTCATAAGTGAGCTAGATGATCGTTTTTGTTTTTAGAATAAACGGTTACATCATCTAAGTAGAATACTACGAAGTGATTGATCAAGCATCGGAAAACAATATCCATTTCTCTCTGAAAGGTAGCACCAACATTAATCAATCCAAAGGGCATTTTACAATAAGCATAAGTGCCCCACGGGGTACGGAAGGTAGTTTTTAATTGGTCTGACGGAGACATAAAGACTTGGTTGTATCCAGAGAAACCATCCAATAAGGACAGCCTCTCGAAACCAGATACTTGTTGAAGTATATGTTCCATGGGAGGGACAGGATAATTATCTTTATCAGACGCTTTGTTGAGGTTTCGGAAATCGACACAAAGTCGAATTTCCCCATTTTTCTTTCGCACTGGGACGAGGTTGGATACCCATTGAGTGTGTCTAATAGGAAAAATTATTTTAGCACTTAGGAGTTTATTCAATTCTTTTTGTATGGTCGGTTCTAGCTTAGGATGCATTTTCCTCAGTTTTTGTTGGAAAGGAAAGGTTTGAGGCTTCATTGGGATGACATGCTGTATAATATTAGGATCGAATGTATTAAGATCATTGTAATTCCAAGCAAAGACATCCTTGAACTCTTTAAATAATTTAACAAAAGCATCTTTTTCTTGTCTAGAACATCCCTAGCCTAAGTTGATACACTGAGGATTTTCACTAGTACCTAAATTGACTTTTTCATAAGACAATGAGGAACTGTTGGTTTTGCAATTGACTGTCTTTTTAAATTTATCTTCAAAATCATAAAACTTTTCTAGTCTAGCAACAAATTTGGGTATGGAATTTACCATGTCCGATAGAGCTTCAAGATATTTCGGATTAGGTATTACCGTAAAGTCATGCAAATTGTCGTCGTGTGTTTGTTCATCTATCACAACATCTTGGAAGGTTTCTTCCATGTGCAGAAAGTTAATGATCTGTTGATCATCATCAAATAATCTCCAGTTCGTGATATTGTCTGGAACATATGGTCGAAACAATAGCTCCACGGAGAATGCGTTTGGGGATAAGCCTTCTACAGGAAGAAGTTTAGAAGCAACATTAGCTAGTAGATCTGCTTCAGTATTATTTGATCTAGGAATGGAATTTATATTAAAAGCAGAAAATGTGTTCATTAAACTCCATACCTCAGACTGATAACATTTGAGATACGGGGTAAAACAATGTATAGAATTTCTCACCTACCTGACCACTATCTCAGAGTCGCCGAATACGATTAGATTTTGAATGTGCATGTCTAAGGCTTTTCTGAGACCTTGTAATAAAGCCTCATATTCTGCAATGTTGTTAGTACATTCAAATTCTAGCCTAAAAGCCAATAATGTTTTATTACCTTCCGGATCAATAATGATGCAGCCTGCACTAGCTCCTTCTTTCGATTTGGAACCATCAAAATATAAAGACCATATTTGATTTCCATCGGTTTCACAGGATTGTTGGATAGAAGCTGTTGGTTGTGTACATTATTGGATCTCGGATCGCTGTTGCGAATTGTTGATAGGTGAAACTTCAGCCGTGAAATTTCCGAAGAAGGTGTCCATCCCTTGGACTTCAAGTGAATCTGTTGGAGGTGTATATGGTTCATTGGGGTCATTTAAGTCTGTTACCGTGAACTTGAGGTAACTCTCACGATTCACCCTGATCTTGTTAGGCTTGTCATTTTCTGGAAGCCATAAGTGAGACCAGTCTGTTGCGAAGTAACCATGTAGCTGCTCCGACCAGTCCCTGCTCAAAAACATACCATACACTTCTGAAATATCCACCACAATTATATAAATAACTTGATGAACCTTTGGGTTAGATGATAATCTAATCAATACATTTTTTAGTTTGCCTATAACTTTAACATCTGTTCGATCAAGTTGTATGATTTTCAAAGAGGATGGATCTACTTCAGCGTTAATCTTTTGGAAAACTGACCAAGGCATCACATTTGACGATGCTCCTGAGTCAACCATACAATTATGCACATTTCTGTTGAAGATTTCAAAAGTTAAAAGAAAAGGAGGTACATTCTTGAGAGTATTTAGAGTGGTAGCTTTTGTTTTATTACTCGCAGTTTCTAAGACTACTTTATCTGATTTATTTACACTATTTACATTGTTATTTACATTATTTACATTATTTACAAGAGTTACAGGAAGGCTTCCTTTATCTTGAGTATCAGGATTGTTTTTAGGGGAAGTCTTCTGCGAAACTTTGCTTTGCACAACCTTATTACCGTTTGAATTACCATTCTTTCCATTGTCTAAAATATTTTGCAACATCTTCTGTAACAAAAATGGAAATTTCAACAACTCATAAATAGAAATGTTGGCCCATAATTTCTTAAGATCTTCAACAACATCATAATATATTTTAGGTCTAGCATTACTTTGTTTAGTTTCTACTAATTTAGATGGCTTTGGAGGTAGAGTTGTGGTGTTATCGGCAAGAGGTTTGTTTGCGGTCTTGCTCCTAGTATTGTAAGGGTGCACAGTCTCGAAGTTAGATTGGAAGATACTATCCGAGAGGTGACCAAAGATATTTGGAGAAGACTCTTCTTCTTGGGTTGTTTCCTGCTCGACTTCCTCTTGAGGAATGTTAGGAGGGATCAAGTCATCTTGGGCTCCTAGAATTGTCTATAGAGCACATTGTAAACTTTCTAGGTTCAAGCCTTTAGGGTTTAGATTAGGCCGGTTTGGGGGAAAAGTCTTTCGGAAGGGGGGTTTGTAGGGTCCTTTTCTTGAAGAGGCTTCCTCTGTTGACCTTTTTAAATCGATAACTTGATTAGATAGTTTCTGTACAACTTTGGTTAAATTTTCCAAATCAGAATTTTCGGATTGTGCTTTGTTTTGTGTAGGTCTGGGGAGAATTTCAATCTTTTTCTTGGAAGAAGAAACAGTCTCAGCTTTGTTGCTAGAAGAGTCTTTAAGGCTGAGTATGTCTTTTTCAATTTGCGTAGCCTCTTCAAAGGCTTCTAACAACGTGGCCTTTTTGTATCTTTTCACCCAAATAGCTATACTTTGATGTAGAGCTTTGGTGTAGTAAGCTATTACAAGACTCTCAGCAGGCATAGAGTCTGTAGGGATTCTATTCTTAAGTGTTAAAAATATTTGATTAAAATCTTTAAATTTTTCTTTTGCATTCATTTTTAAGTTTGAAAGATACATGACTAAGACTTCCGGAGGTTTTCCATCTCCGAATTTTTCCAAAAAGCATGACTCAAACTTTTCCCAAGACACTATAGTGTGAGGCTGTTGGGCAAAGTACCAAGTGGATGCATTACCCTCAAAGGTGTAAGGGAACAACCTACAGACAACATCTTC
>ML792522.1:359677-388761 GCA_009831015.1 Picea engelmannii
CTTCCTTGTGGATAATCTCAAATAGTTTTACACAATCTGGGAGATATCCCAAAATCATCTAAACTAAGGAAATAAAATGCAAGTAGAATCTGTAAAACATCCCCTAACTGCTCATCATATCTATTGCCAATTCAAATTTGCCTACAACAGAACACAAAGATCAAATTAGAAGGATATTTTATTAGGAAAACAATAAAAAATTGACTTTACAGACTTAGCTACAAAATCATCTGATTCTGTAGCTAGTCAAAAATAGCAAACAGGACCAGATCTCAATCAAATCAAATTGAATCATCTTTTAATAATCCTGAAAAAGGAATTGCTAAAAATTCAAGTGAAATTATCATTTAAATCAAATCATATCAAAATAAATGAAATCGGAATAGAGTAAAGAATGCTCTGTTTTTTAGTTATCATAAAATAGGGGCAAATAATAATCATATTGTTTCGTATCCAAATGAAATTACGGGCCAATCGTATGATGTAATCCAAAATATATATGATAATAATCGATCCTTATCACAATCGATTGGTTACAGCTGTGTGAAATTCATATCGTTTTATTCAATTGTCAAAATGGACAGGCTGTTGCAATTACAATCAAAACGGAACATATCCATTAAAATTTGTTGTAGAATGCGGTTGCTGAGTATCGCATGGTGAACAGACATGACAAAAATAATGATCATAACCATCGTTGACTCATTATAGTCATAGCAATAAATCGATATCGTTCAATTAAATGCAAAGATAGGTAAATCGTTTGGAATGGAATCAGACTTAATGAGTAACAATCAAACGCATTTCGTTATTGATCACCACACAGTCAACAGACAGGGTCTTGATAGAGTCAACAAAATCCATAATATAAACTGGGAAAATAACTGAAATGAATAAGGCTGAGTTTAATTATAGACACAAATCGTAAGACTTGGATATGATCAATTTCATTCCTCAAATCGAATTCAAACGATATATTTGCTACAATCGAATACAGACCAAATTGAGTCGGTTGGGTATAATAGCCACTATTCATATCTATTCGTAATTTGATTATGTAACAAAATGATATTCGAATTGGTCTGAACATAGAATATACGATCACAACAGCTAACCAATTTTCCCATCATATCGCACAAGATATAACCAAATCGAGAAGAGATATTGACTATGTTCCAAGATTACGATACCAAAATAACCTGTGTTTAGAAAATATATCAATAACAGAGTATCCAAATCAAATACAATCATAATCAATCAAATTAAATCAAATCAAAACCAATCCAAAAATTAATTAACAAAACTTACATACAACAAATGCATGACAGAGCAGGTCAACAATGTACACAGAGTTTATGAACGTGCCATATAAATGGGTGAAAGTTATACCAGCGAGATTGTTGAGGCTATGCCAATTTGGAATTGATGATTGTCGTGGCTGACTCGACATTCTTGAACAGAATTGAACCAGTTGTTTGTTTCTTCTTGTCAGAGGGTTCCACCTTCGCATTACGACCAGTGAGCTTTGCCACTTGGTTTTCCAAATCATGGATTCTGGATTGCAACATCGGCACATCCAAGTAGTATCTCTCCAACCATAACCCACACTGATCGCAAGGTGGAACAGTAGGTTGAGCAGAAGGGGGTTTCGATGATTCACCGAGGGTTCCACGAGGTAGTTCAATGCCAGGGAACTTAGGATCATCCCGCAGACAAGGTGGTAAATTCTTGACAAAGTCATATGTAGGCTTGTCACACAAGCCTTCCGAGTAAGGATACTTGTCAGTGAGAAAACGCTCAATCTCTGAATCAGAGTCTTTGCTAACCACGATAGGCTCAGAGTTGGCAAGGGGTTTAGGTCTATTTCTCGCCATGCGAGATATTAAGTGAGCGTTTTTCTTGCCTTTAGCATTAGTTTTAGATTTAGGTTTTTTGGTTGCGGGTTTAGCAATTTAAACCTATTTAGTCACATCCATAGGAAAATTTGTAGGTGGGTTGGGTAGAGGTTTGGGTAGCAAAACGCTGTAAGGCACAGGGGGAATAGGCTGGGTTTCGGCCACCATAGGTTTATCAACCTGCAGAGGGTTTGATTCTTCAAAGCCATTACGACTGAGAAAATCATCCCAACAATCACGTCATAACCCCAACTCATAAACCATAATCATTTTAATCAACCCCAAATGGAAGAGGCTGGTGTCAGCCTGGCTACGCTTGTGCCTTTCAGCCATCTTGAACAAACTTCTATGCAGGTAGTGGGGCATACTAAGTTCGAAACCCATAAAAACCATCAATAGACGAAGGTGAAACAAGAAAACGAACCCATACCTGCCCTCGCAAGTAATGAATTGCTTGATTATCATTAGGAGATCATACTAGCGTGGTTTTAACATTTTTGCAGGCAAGCCTTTGTCACAGGAGTTCACCGTTCGAGACTGGAATAACAATGTCCACGAGACATCATCCACCTTGCAACTTTTGGACCACTTCTATCCCGTAACAGGCAGGCTGGTTTCCGAGCTAAAAAAATGTTCATTAATTTCAAGTTGCACATCTCCAACTTTGGCTCGGCAACCATCGAATGATAACGCAAATTGCCGAGCCACACTAGGGTTATGACCATCGAATTTTCTTATGAACGAGAGCCATCCGAATTTTTCCAGGTCGCTATAAGTGCCATCAAACATCAACAATGCTTGGCACCTATTGGGCTCGGCCCTTACGACCGGAGCCATGGCTTCTGTGCATAGTAGGGTTTGAACCGAACAAAACAATGCGCATGGTCGAAAAATGGTCATGGCTAACAGCTGCAGCGCTCAAAGGAGGCAAGGATTAATTGTATGCATGCGAAGGTGGTGGGATTACCACTGCCATGTAGTGTATTAATGACTGAGTAAAGCGTTGTTCCATCCATAATCATAACGTTTAATCCACATGAATCGGCCAACCAAATAGTTTGGGCGGTGGTCAATGTATCAACTCGCCATAGTATATATTACATCAATGTGCCATACCATAAGTTAAAACCGTTCAATCGAAACCCATAAAACAACATACCAAGCAATGATCCAAATCAAAACCCAAAGTTAAACAACGCACCATTGTATTAATCATTAAATCAAAAACAAACATTTAAACCAATGTTTAATCCAATCGTGTCATCGTATAAGTTCAGACTTATTAAATCAAACCAAAAGTTCACCCGATTGAGATTTATAATTCAAACCTTTGCCATGCAAATCGAAACTCATTTATTGATCATGCACTCACAGCATAATTATAATCAAAGTTTTATGAAACATTATGACCAAAGACTTTGTAAAATTGATAAGTCAAAGGTTTAAAACAATAAGGATCACATCATATAAAACCAACATCAATCATGACCCTTGTAGAATCAAATGTAGCCAATAAATTTGCATGCTCAATGGCTTATTAATCAAACAAATCCAAATGCGCAATCAAGGCGAATGGGAATAGTTTGAAAGTCATTCGTAGTCATATAATAAACTAATGGTAAAGTGTCTTTCAGAAAATCAATAAAAGACTACGACAGTCCCAACAACAATGGAGGAGTTTTCACACTTTCAGTTGTGAAAACTGAATCGAAATCAAATTGCAATTGTCGCAAGAAATGAAACAAATGTCTAGTTGCAAAATGCGACGATGACTTGTCGATTTAGAAAACAATTAGGTGTAGGCATCTTTTTAGGGCAATTAAAAAAAATTGAATTGGCTGCCAACATATGGAAAACCCCCAAATTTGCCAAAATTTCAAAATTTAAAAAAATGCCTAAATTCAAACAAATTTTCCTGACCTCCATTGAAGATCTATAATTAGCTTAATATGGACAATTTCGACACTTTTCATGCAAATTTGACCATTGCACTATCAATTCGACACTCCTGTGTTGATTTATCAATAAATTTCATTATAGAAATTGGGTTTCTTCTCAATTTCACTCAATTTCTCCATGGTTGTTGTGAAAATCCCAAATTCGTCCCATTAAATCCATGAAATTTTTTAGGTAGAGATTAAAATTAGGGATTTTAACCCCAAATATCAATTTTCCTAGAATTTTTCCTCGAAATTTGATAGACACATTGCAAACATCCTTTGAACTTTAAATATACATTTTCAGTTTTTGACTGTTATCTCTGGCCCATGCAGGCATGATGTTGAATCTATGGCTATGATACCATAATGTAACATCCCCAACGTATAGGTTAATCCATGCTACTCCATAATTCTCTATCATATCTATCATACAACACTGTAACACACCCTGAACCTCACGTATTGGTGTATGTGACTAAAACACAACTTTTGTTAGGCACTCAATTTTCAAAATTATTTCACATCATCCCATTATTTCCTATGATATGATTTATTAATTAATATTCCCTGCCTATGAAAAATATTATGAAATCCTAACAAAATATATTCCATGCATAATTAAAATAGTTATACCACAACAAAAATAACATAATTAAGCAGACAATGTTCATCATAAACACATAAAATAACATTTATCTTTTAATGAGAATCACCAATGGGTCATAGACCTCATACATTCCTCCCATAAATAGACTTTGTTTTTCATTCACTATCAACAATCGGTCACCCCCAAGCTGGGGCTATGACTCCATCAGGGAAAATGATACCTAATCCAAAATAAGGTCCAACAACACACAACTTAGGACAAGTCCAATGGCACCAACTCTAACAAAATTTCCATCTCAAAGACTCTCATTCCCCATAGCCCATCCCACCCCAAGAAGTGTTCCCCTTCACTTCTCTACATTTCTTCATCTATACCACTTCCCTTCCATGGATTTAGCAACAAGTCGTCCAAGAAGTCACATAGATTTGTGGCACGTAAAACACAAGGATTTTCATAAAGAGTTATGTCACCCACTAGGATAGCATACCAGGAAACATATTCCGAACAATGATCGCACTTAAGGATATTTTCTCTAGGACTAAAAACCTTCTTGTTCAAACCCAAACCCCCAAGTATTTACATGGTTTTAGTGATACAAGTTTATAGGTCAAAAAAAAATCCCCCAGCTTACACTCCCTATGAATGGTAAGAATGATGGAATGGATGAATGGCATGTTTTTCCACTAAAACCCAACATTATATTTTCATGTTTCTATCTTTACACATGGCACTCAAGGAAGTACCTTTGATCCACTTGTCGATTTGTTCCTCCACTTAGGAAATTAGGATAAAATCATATTCTAATGACTTATTACTTTTAGGAATATATTATTATATTCCCATGTCTTAATCCCCCTTGACTTAGCCTATTTCCCTTAATTCCTAGACCCCTTTCCCTCTTGTGGAGTCATAGCCCCCCATACTCTTTCGTCTGACTTGGTCTTCAACATTGATGTATTTCATTAATATATCTGATTTTGATACAATTTACAAATCTAGAATCACCGACCTTATATTAGACATGCACTCTAGCCCAAAACATATATATACACAAGCACTCTGGCCTAAAACATCCTGGCTCACCAGCCTATAAAATACATGTACATTTACAACCTCGGGTTCAACATGGAGGTATTACAATGTAGGAATAACTTGTTTACTTAGGATTTTTGATATCTTAAGTTAGAAACAAATTGAATTCAAAGAAGGCGAGACCCATCATGATTGAGTGGTCAACACTAAAGAGAACCTTTGAGGTAAGAATATTCCATAGTTTAGCAATATTATATAATAATTTTATTCTAAATATTAGTTGTATTTGTTTCCCACTAACAATATGTATGATCAAGGATGATTTATAATGGAATGCAATGAAACAATGAGTCTTTGAATTTTAGAAAAAAATGGTGACCACCAAACCTTGTGTTGTCATTATCAGACATTGGAAAAGTATTTCGAGGGGATGGCAATGTAAAGTCCTTTACTAAGTCTTCAAAGTTAAATAGTAAATTTGTAATCTAAATTACTTTTCTTTTCTTGAACATGACATCTAATTTCTATTTTTGTTTTCATTACAACAAATCTATCTAATTTATGTTGATGTAATAGCAATTTTAGTTAGTTTAGATATCAAATACTCAAATTATACAGTCCAAAATAGTCACAAACAGATTACACAACATATTACACATTTTCAATACATAGATACATATCATAACTTTCATTCTTAACAAAATTAATACTGGTAAAATATCTCTTGAAGAAGAAGTTTGTCCCTTTCTTTCTAGTTGTTGCAAACTGCTTGAAACTGCCTAAAAACTGATTGAAACTGCCTAAAAACTGAATCTTTTCCTCCCAGCCAGCTAGGAACAGAGCCTCTCTGACTCCCTAGCCCCAAGAACCCTTGTGGTTTCCCTCCCCCCCGAGCCCAAAATCCCCAGCAATCCCGGTGCCCCTTATGACAGAGCTCCAACAAGCTCCTCAACGAAACCACAACAAGATCCTCCACAAAACCACAACAAGATCCTCCAAACAGATCCCATAATACCATCCTCCCCAAAATAATGTCCCCCCCCTCAATTAGGTGTCAACCACCTTATCATGTTTTCATTAATGGGTTGATCTTCCGATACAAAATAATAATTAATAATTTATTAAGCTGGATTTTATTAAACAGATATTAAATCATGAAATTAATTAATTACTTAATTAAACCAATATACATTCAACAAATATTTAACCAGGACAACCAATTAATTAATTAAACTAATATACATTAAACAATCATTTAAATCATGACAATTGATTAATTACTTAGGGTTGTTACATACACCCACCCTTCAGGAAATTTCATCCCGAAGTTAAAGTATTTTATGATACAAGGGAAATGACACATGGTTCATATATTCATATCCAATAAACAACATTATCAATAAGTAAGTCAAGAAAACTCATACATACTAGTGTACCCGTGCAATAAATGCATGTGTAGCTAGTACATACAAGTCTCGTGCATGTACTAATAAAAATAACAATCACCTCTATAGTAATTTATGTATGCATCCAATCGAATCAACAAGACTATTCAATTTATAAAAGATAATAAACCAATCAAATGTTTCCGAAATCCCTTAATTACAATAATATATCTCAACAATGTTTATTTAGACAATTGTAGTTTAGTTAAGTAATTATCAGCATACATATATACACAATTTATTTTTAGAAGCAAAAACAATAAATTCCACCATAAGGCAAATCTCCATACACTCTCAACTATTTCTACCCATCCTTCCTCCCCAAATTACTTCCATATTCCATTCCTATCATTCTTCTGTTGGACTATCTTGGAGCGTCAACTATATTGACCTAACTCCAAATAGAACCTGTAAGCAGAAGTGTCACTATCTTGACCAAGCTTCCCCAGTAGGAAACTGACAGTCATCATCACATGTATAGGGGAGTGTGAGCTAACACCGTCCTCCCATGACTCCAGGTTTTGGAGGATACACGGTGGGAAATGCCTCCACCCCTCCTAATAGGACTAGGGTCCACACCCTACAATGGAATATATAGTGGCACCATGTTGCTGGGAATTTTGTCATCATTTATTCAGTTTTTAGGCAGTCTCATCACCTAAAATCCTGCACTGGTCCACATATCATAGCTATGCATTGAAACCAATATAATTTCACATACAAAGATTCATACCATATTCTTTCTAAATCAGTGTTCATGACATCCACTTTCATTACCATTATCCCTTGGCTATTTCATAGCCCATTGACTTGCAAATTAGTCTATAACACAAACTCATACATATCTATGCATTATCATAATGTAAATGCATCCGACCATAATCTCAATTCAGTATCCGTGTACAAACAACTTTAATGTCTAAATTTCCAAGTTAGAAATATATCTCATAATATCCCCATAATTCAATTAACGTTACCCGTTCATAAGATTTTCATTTACATAATAGATTGCATCATATCCATCCATCATCATTCACATAATGTTAAACATTCATAGATTTCACATTCACATAAGAGATTGCATCATATCCATCATCATTTAGGTGACATTTAAACATTTATAGAATTTGCATTCACATAGTAGGTCGCATCATATCCATCATCATTCAAATAACATTTAAACATTTATAAAGGTTCATACGTATTAAAAGCTCAAGTGTATCATTAATAGTTTCACGGAGAAAAGAAAATAAAGGTGATTAGGCCTTAGGTAATCCTAGTTGTCTAAGACAAAAGGTGGTGTTACATACACCCAAAATTTGAGAAACATATTCTCGAGGTGGTAAAAAAAGTGAGGGATAATCTCGTTGTAATGTCTCGACATCCTCCCAAGTAGCAGATCCTGGACTATACTTGTCCCACTGGACCTTAACTTGGTATACTAGACGGTTCCTGAGTTGTCGGACTCTATAGTCCAATATGCGTAATGGTTCTACCGTGAGGGTTACCACGTCCGATACCTGCAATTCCTTCCAATTTAGTTTATGTGATTCATCAGCAACATAATGACGTACAAGAGATACATGAAAAACATTATGAGTTTTATGCAAGTGGGGTGGTAGTACGAGACGATAGGCAATGGGTCCAACTTTCTCTTGGATTTTGAATGGTCCTATAAATCGAGGTGACAACTTTGTCCCCTTCTCGAACCGAATGGTACTCTTATTAGGCCTGATACGAATGAAAACCTGATCTCCCACTTTATAACTTCGGTCAGTCTTGTGTACATCTGCATAACTTTTCTATCTATCCTATGCTTCCTTTAGTCTCTGCCTAATCTGAATCACCTATTCCTCCATCTCTTGAATCAACTCTGGCCCAACTGTTACTCGGTCTTCTAATATTTCCCAACTCATTGGTGTTCTGCATGGCCTTCCATATAGGGCTTCATAGGGTGGCATTCCAATGGAGCTATGAAAACTGTTATTGTAGGCGAACTCTACCAAAGGTAGGTACTTCTCCCAATGGGTTTGATTATCTATGACATACATCCTAAGAATGTGTTCCATAACCTGATTTACTCTCTCAGTTTTCCCATCTGTTTCTGGATGATAAGTTGTGCTTAAGTTCAACTGAGTCCCCAATGCTGACTGCAAACATGTCCAAAACCTAGAAGTGAATCTGGAGTCCCCTTCTGAAATGATGTTCTTGGGTGTCCCATGCAAATGGATGACCTCACTTACAAACACGCATGCCACATCGGTGACATCGTAGGTGTCTCTAAACGAAATAAAATGAGCACACTTGGTCAACTTATCTACTATCACAAGAATGACATTGTGTCTATGAGATGTGAGCGACAACCCCACAACAAAATCCATAGAAATGACTTCCCACTTGGTCATAGGAACATCATGTGGTTGTAGGAGACCTCCCGGGTGATGGTGGTCGACTATCACTTGTTGACACTCTAGGCACTTGGCAATGAAATGGACTACATCGTGCTTCATGCCTACCCAGAAGAAGAGATTCCTCATGTCTGCGTACATTTTCGTCACACCCAGATGTGCACAATAAAGTGCTCTATGGGCTTCCTTCAGTATGATGCTTCGAACATCCCCACTTTTGGGGATGTACATCTTTCCTTGATATCTTAATAGTCCATCTACTTCCAGGCTATATCCTTCATACTTTGGGTCTAATTGCCTCCCACTCTAGAGGTTTGAAGTAACCTTTAAATACCAACTATCTCCAAGGAGCTGCGTCAACACACGTTCCCTCAGATTGACTTTTGAGGGTACCAAGGAGAAGACACATGGTCTCCTTCTCAAGGCATCCGCGACCACATTTTATTTTCCCTTGATGTAAGAAATACCAAAATCGTATTCACTCATAAAATAACTCCATCGCCTTTTCTTGGAATTTAGATCCCTTTGAGTGAAGAGATGTTTTAAAATTTGATGGTCCATTTTGATATCAAAGTTTCTCCCCACTAGATAGTGCCTCCAAATTTTCAGAGTTGGCATTACAGCTTCCAACTCCAAATCATGAGTAGCATAAAGCTCCTTGTGTTTCTTCAACTTCCTAGATGCATATGCTATCACTCCTCCATCTCGCATTAGCACGGCCCCCAACCCTTGCTTCGAGGCATCCATGTAGACTGTGAAGTCCTTTTCCATATCCGACACTCGTAGAATCGATGCACTAGTTAGTAACCTCTTAAGTTCTATGAATGCACTATCACATTCTTCTGTCCATTCATACCTCACCCCCTTGCACTGCAAAGTGGTGATGGGCTTCGCTATTTTAGAGAACCCTTCCACAAATCTCCAATAATAACCTGCTATCCCCATGAAGCTTCTCACCTTATGAGCATTTTTTGGCACTGGCCATTCCATAATGGCCTTTACCTTTTCTGGGTCCACATAAATTTCTTCACTAGAAATGATATGCCCTAAATAGTGGATTTCTTTCTGGAAGAAGGAACACTTCGAAAAGTTCCCATACAATTTGTTCTCTCCAAGGCAGGACAACACCACTCGCACGTGTTCCTCATGTGCTCTTTCGTTCTTGGAATAGATGATGATATCCTCTAAAAAGACTTGTACAAAGTGATCTAAGTACTTCTGGAATACACCGTTCATGAGGCTCATGAATACTGCTAGCGCATTGGTCAATCTGAAAGGTACTACAGCGAACTTGTAATTCCCAAACCGAGTTAGAAAGGCAGTTTTAGGAATATCTCCTTCCTTAATCCTTAACTGGTGATACCCTGATCGCAAATCAATTTTTGAGAATACAGTTGCTCCTTTCATTTGATCAAAGAGATCATCTATCCATGGCATTGGGTACCTATTTTTCACTATAGCATGGTTCAAGTCCCTGTAATCTATACACAGTCGTAAGGAACCATCCTTCTTCAAAAAGAAATTATTGGTGCACCCCAAGGTGAGACACTGGGCCTTATTAGCCTTAAGTCGAGTAGCTCCTTCAACTGCATCTGCAACTCACAAATTTCTAGTGTTGTCATCCTATACAGAGTCTTGGAAATTGGTTCTAAGCTAGGTTTTAGCTCAATAGTAAAATCAAGCTCCCTCTCAGGAGGTAACCCTGGCAACTCGTTCGGAAAAACATCCTTAAATTCTGACAATACTAGGTACTGATCCAAGGAGGGTCCTTTCCTTTCACTAACTTCTTCCACTACATAAATTCGACACCCTTGCCTCATGCACCGCTTAACTTTCATAGTTGAGATAAAGCATAGAGACACCCTTCTCCATACACCATGGATCTCTACTGGCCTTCCTTCATCGTCAACACAAAGAACCCTTTTTGTGAAACAATCTACCATAGCTCGATGGGATTCTAACCAATCCATTCCAATGATTAGGTCATATGTCCCGAGAGTAGTGACGTATACCTTCAACCTGGTAGTACACACTCTCAAGTGGTGGTGGTGGCGTTGGTGGTCTCTGCAACGATGACCCTCTGTTTCAATTTCCTCGAGTCCTAACCATCCTGTATAATTGAATCTGCATCAACCAAAAGTTTGTCAGGGAGAGTCTAGGGCAGTTCACATATGCACAACTTAAACTTGAAAACAAGGTTAGGCGTAAGTTTTTTTTTTTACTTGTCTGTAAACAGACGTTACTCTCTTTAGGGGAAGTGGCTAGGTCATGGTTAAAGCATCTAAGTTTGATGTATTTGCCTAAGAAAACTACCGACTCCCTCGCCTAATAGCTACGCTAGCACTGTACCACACTCGCCAATTCCTCTAACTTACCTTCCTAGTGCACATGAAGCCCCCTCCCGCTTATCCTGGTCTAAGTCCTTAAATTTTTCGTTTAAAACTAATTAATGTGATTTTCAACCTAATGTTGATTAATTGTTAAGAACTAAAAATCTAGACTAAACTTTAACCTAAGTTTCAATCGTTTTAATCAACACATTCAATTTAATCCAAAAAAATAATATTATTATTAGTGATTAATTCATTAAGTACATAATTAATCACTAATTTAATTAATCATTTCAATTGATTAACCACTTTTAATTAATCACATTAATTATACTTATAAAACATACTTAATCACCCTTGATTAATCATACTTTAATTTTATTTTAAAACATAAATTTAAATATATAATTAAATCTTAAACTAAATTTTATTATTAAATTAAAGCTTAAACTAATTAAAACTTAAACCATGTTTTATTATTAAATAATTAAATCTTAAACTAAATTTAAACTAAATAAGTTCTCTTGTTTTATTAAATAATTAAAATTTAAACTAATTTAAGCAATTAAAATTAAAATTTAATAAAAATTAAAAGAATAATTAATTAATATAAAAATATAAATTACAATAATCAAAATGCGATTAAATAAAATAATAAAAAAAAGTGTGGGCATGTAGGAAGCCCATGTGCCCTGCCCTCGCTTCCTCCCACTCTCCTTATCTAAACCCTAAACTCTCATTTTCCCACTCATTTTTCCTCTTGTGAGGCCCCTAGCTACACGGTCGACCGCCATGAACGACCTCATCTTTCTCTGCATATATGCAACCTGTTGGCTTCAGCCTTGAATATCTACATGGTTGTGGGTTGAAAACCCCTTTGTTGTGCATAAAGAAACTCTCATTGTTGTAGTGGTAAGGCAATGGGTTTGGCTTGCGGAGGTTGCAGGTTTGAACCTCCCGGTTCTCCTTCCTTTGTGAAGGTGTTATGCTGGTAGGAGAGGTCGTCCATGCATTATGTAGTGGTCATACACCCCGACTCCAACGCATAGCCTCCACTTCAAATCCAATAAGCTCCACAACTCTTGTTAGTCGGGTAGCTCTAAGTTGTGTGCAAAGTATAATTGCGTGATCTTGTCACCTGTGTGTTATCTTTGACTTGTGTGTTGTGATGCATGTGGGTGTAGGTGTTTGTGCATTGGGCCCTCAGTCTCTACTAACATGTGCGTTGCTAATGGGTAGAGAGAATAATAGACTCCATTTGATGGCATGTCGGAAGACTTTCAATGGCCTGAGAATTGATGTGAATCGTGGATGGGCCTTACAGGCCAATATTTTTTTTTCTTTCTCGTATTACTTTTTTCTTCTTTTTTTTCCAGTTGTGCAAGGCACGGTTTCGTGTGCTTAGCGCTTGTCTTGTATGATGCTTGAATAATGGAAGATTTGTCCTGTGGGCACTTACAATACCTCTCGTCGTTTCTCCTCGTAGCCTTTGATGATGTGAGTTCTACCTTGTGTGTGGTGCTTGATGATTTGGCACATGTATTTGATGCTTGGTATTGCTTTGTGATGGACGCATGTGACTGTATTTGATATATAGACTTGCAGATTGGGCTGAAATCCCAATATGATTTTGTTTTTTTACCTTTTCTTTTTAATATATATATATATATATATAGTTTAAATACCAACACTGTATCAATTCAAAATATTCAGTACCGAAATATCCTTCCTTATTGCAACACTAATGTTGCTTGCATGGCCAACGATATCGTATATATGTTGAGCTGAGACATTAAAAGAAAATTAAAACAAGTCATGACCCTTCGAACAATGGTTAACAGTAGTTGCGTAGCAAAGAGCTTGCAATTTCAGTTGTATCGTGGCCACACATGCCTTCATATGCCTTTCGTCTCTTCCCACGACCTCTGAAATCATGGCACCTCCGTTGGTTAGTATCCATAAGCTCTTAAATGCCCGATTTTCTCTAATTTATGATTTTATGGAGATTTTATTTGATCCTTTATAGAAATTCTACGTAAAGCCCTCGAAATCTACTACTCCCTCTGTCATACATATTTATGGAATGTTTCTTTGTATCGATTTTCTGAAGGTTAAAAGATTTTAAAATGTTTATATTTTTAGATTTTAATATTCTAATAATTATATTGAAAACTAAATATTATGTTATTCAAATATTTATATATGTTTATTTATATATAGTTATTTACATATCTGTTTAGAAATTCCTAGGCAGAATTTATATATATATATATATATATATATATATATATATATATATATTTGTTTAATTATTTGAAACAAGTATTAAAATTCATTTAACACTTTCAATATGTATAATATTATACCATTTTCATTTTCAATGTGCATATTGCTTTTATATAAAGATCTGTATATAAAAAAAACATATTGTGTGTTTGGCTTGCAGGTTAGGTGGAGCTGGAGCTTGGCCCAGATTTGTATACATTTATGTACACACTCCCTTATATTTCTATATACAGAGTATTGATGTGTGTCTAACCATTTATGTTTACATGACCCCTTTCATGGATATCATTGTACAGGTCAACAAGTTTTAAAGTTTTATAGGGTTTCAGGGCTGTTTTTTTTTTTGAAAGGGTTTCAAGAGTCATAAATAAAAGGGTTTCAGGTTGTAGGTTTTCAGGGTTGTTTACATGACACATAACACAACTTTCATTCAATATTCAAGAGGATGGGTGGGTAAGTAGGCCCTTGGTCCTAGATTTTAAACTAGGGCTCTGATACCATGTGTAAATCCCTTTACTAAGGCTTCAAAGTTAAATAGTAAATTTGTAATCTAAATTACTTTTCTTTTCTTGAACATGACATATAATTTCTATTTATGTTTTCATTACAACAAATCTATCTAATTTATGTTTATGTACTAGCAATTTTAATCATTTTAGATATCAAATACTCAAATTATACAGTCCAAAATAGTCACAAACATATTACACATTTTCAATACATAGATACATATCATAACTTTCATTCTTAACAAAATTAATACTAGTAAAATACCTCTTGAAGAAGAAGTTTGTCCCTTTCTTTCCTGTTGTTTCAAATTGCTTGAAACGACCTGGAAATTGATTGAAACTGCCTAAAAACTTAATCTTTTCCTCCTAGCCAGCTAGGAACAGAGCCTCTCCGGCTCCCTAGCTCCAGGAACCCTTGCAGTTTCTTGGCCCCTCGAGCCCAAAATCCCCAGCAACCCCGGTGCTCCTTGTGACAGACCTCGAACAAGATCCTCCACAAAACCACAACCAAATCCTCCAAACAAAACCCATAATACCATCCTCCCCAAAATAATGTTCCCCCCTTAATTAGGTGTCAACCAACTTATCCCCTTTTCATTAATGGGTTGATCTTCCGATACAAAATAATAATTAATAATTTATTAATCTGGATTTTATTAAACATATATTAAATCATGAAATTAATTAATTAATTAATTAAACTAATATGCATTCAACAAATATTTAACCAGGACAATTAATTAATTAAACTAAGATACATTAAACAATTATTTAAATCATGACAATTGATTAATTACTTAGGGTTGTTACATGCAATGCCAATGGAAAAATGATGGGGAAATTATTACTCAATAAGGTAAAATCATTGGTTCCTTCAATGCTAATTTGAACAATGTAAACACAAAATATTAGTGTATGGTCACAAGTTCCAAGCCATCATCTAAGCATTTAGAAAGAATACACTCTACTCATTGCCCAATGAATTTTTCCTTTACATTGATCTTCAAGTGATGCGGTACATAAACAATGAAGTATGTTGAATATAACAAACATAAAATAGGTTGAGCTCCTACAAGTATAGTCATTTGTGTTGAATAATAACATCAAAAAACGAAATTGGTTTGTTGATTCCTTTAGTAAAAGGACAACGTTTTTGACTACCATGACTATGGATATGGTAGTCATAAATAAATGAAAAATCATATGAGATAGATGCAATATTTTTTGAAGAATGGAAAGGAAACGAAGAATCATTGAATGGGTACCACAATACATATTTTGATTTATTCATCGAAGGAAGATATATTTTCACGAACCAACAATTATTCATCCCAAGTACATTAGTGAGAGAGAACCTCATAAGACAACTTTGTAATGGTGGCATGAGTGGTTAGTTTTGAATGGACAATATTTGATCATTAGTTGAAGAGAATTATTAGTATTTGTTAGGAATTTCTAAATATGTGAAGAAATGGATCGAAAGTTGCAAAATTTTCCTAAAGAAAAGGGGAAAGGCCAAAACCTTGAATTGTACAAGATTTTACTAGTACTAGAAGAAAGATGGGAATATATCAACATGGATTTCATTTCTCAATTGATAATAACAAACAAAGGTAATGAATCTATCGTCGTAGTAACAAAATTATATTCTTGAAAATGACACATTTTATTTGATGCATGAAAACTAGTGGTACAATGAACATATGTGTTTTATTCCTTACAAAAGTAGTTGTTTTTCATGGGTTTCTAAGGACCATAACCTTATATATAAACAATAAATTTATTGGTGATCTATGGAGGACCTTATGGAAAAATTTGGACACAGACAAAGTTTAGTGCTATATATCATTTTTACACTAATGGGTAAACTAAAGTGGTTAATAAGAGTCATGGAAACCTATTAAGATATCTATCAGGAGAAAAAATATGGAAATTGGATATGGTGTTGATGTAAGAAGAGTTTGTGTACAATAATTCTATGAATAGATTGATGAAAAGATAAATTCAAAAGTCTGAATGGGAGATTACTCGGAGAGTTAATGAATTCAGAAAGCTTGCATAAGGTACAAAATGAAAGTGTAGGTGCAATGCCATTTTGAAATAATACAAATCAATTTCATGAGTAGGTGGAACACAACCACAATAGAGAAATAATGAGTATAATTACAGAGATGATAAGAAAATAGGGTGGATATTCGAAAAAGACTTGGAGTTATCAAATTTGTGGAAGGAAAGGCTCCCTAGAGGAACACACAACAAGATAAAGATAAAGAAAATATGACCTTATAGGATCTTCAAGAAAATTTTTGAATATATATATATATATATATATATATATATATATATATATATATATAATTGTTAGAAGGCTTGGATAGCTCTCCTATATTTATGCAAGTACCATGAGGGTGTTGTGGGTGAAAATGATCATTGGAAAAGAGGAGTTGATTCCAAAGGGAAAGAGAGATCAGTATCATAGAGATCCGAGATGAAACAGTTGTAGTGACAAATTAGAGTTGAAAAAAAATTAATATGTTGTATTGTGGGAAGGAAAGGGCTTAGAATAAGCTACACAGATTTAAAAAGAAGAGCTATGTTGGTTGAGTCTAGAAGAGATTACATGGAATTTCTATCCCATGTTTTTGAGTAGGATTTTTACCTTCATATGGACTTCAAAATATGCTCTAGATTGTATAGGGAATGAAATAAAACACACATGAATATACTAGATAAAACAATAATATAGTGAAAACCCAAATTCTATTAATGAATAAAATAGCATGATACTATAAAACACAAACTAGATATAATGGCAGTATGTTATCTTTGAAGAGAGAGAGGTGCAACTATGCTCATTCACAAAAGGATAATACAAGAGGATGAAAGGATGGAATTTTAAAATAAACCAATAACCTTAAAGGTCAAAAACCTTAACTCTAGGAGGTGAAGCGTCAAAAAGGTGTTTTTGGGCCCGAGGTGGTTAGTTTCTACACCAACTTTGCAAAGGTGCAAATTTTTCATACAATATTCATTTGATATGCATAGTATCTCATTGGAAATCTCTAACTATGGTTTACAATATTGAAACATGGTATGTGTTATGAAGCAACACCTTGAGAATGATAAAATATCAATGTACAAAATTCCACTTTGAAAGGGAAACCTCCTTTTACAATATATTCAATGTACAAGATGAGATGAGATGATCCTAAGACTAGGTCTCCTTGGTATATATATAAGAGACAAAGGATAAAATTATAATGAAATGTTACAATGAAGGGTTCTATCCTACATACATATATAACACCAGAAATGTAATAATTCAATATCTAGGGCTTAATAAGGGGTTCTATACTTAACATGGGGATTTTTATAGTGCTTAATAGTGTGTCAAAGACAAAACTATGCCATGCAATTTCCTAGAAAACATTGTTTAGGGCCTCAAAATGACCTTGGAAGTTTAGGGCACAAACAATCCTAAAAAATCATAATAAAACTACCAAGATGGAGAACCATGTTGATTCAATGGAAGAGGTGGGTGGCCACCTATATCCACCTATATTAATCCTCCCGCCTTAGGAAATAATGGTCCCTATTACATCAAGTTCTTGTAGTATATGGGGAAACATTTGTTGAATATAAATCTTGGTGAACCATTTTCCTTGTTGAAGTGGTTATCCTATGTTGACAACCCAATATAGTAGTATATTCTTCTGGCATGTTCCCTTCAAATTGGTTTCCATGATATAATCCACATTGTCCTACTCAAGGAAATAATGATAGAGTTGTGTAGGGGCCAATTACTTAGCCACTTCCAATGTTTCCAACATAGGTAGGAAATATGGTCGAAGTAGCTCCACATTAATTACTAGGTGCAAGCCAAGATAAGGAGGACTAATCGATTCGAAATAATTTTCACCCATGGAATTTGTGATGGTTTAAAGCCCATATCAGAGTGGTATAAGCTTCCTATGGGGGCCCTTGAGGCACTCATTCTGTAAATGTATACATACCTTGCCACCAACCTGAAACTTGTGTCGAACCCGATGTTGGTCAAGTCACTACTTGTACTTGGCATTGGCCTTCTGCAAGATAGCATGACCTATTATTGGAGGTTTTGGATCTATTAAAAAAATTTGGATGATCTGTGTGCCTTTGTTTTAGAGCGACATGAATCTATCATTGAATATGGAATGGGAAGAACTACATCAATGGGGGGGAATTGTTGGAGCCCCGAACACACTTGAAAAGGGTTGTGTTCAATAAAACTTTGGAGGGATGTGTTATAGCTATGATGAACATGCAGAAGGCTCTCATCTCATGTATGTGGATTCTTGGAGTTGTACATGCACAAAATATTCACAATCATTTTATTTAGCACTTCCATTTTCCCATCTGTTTGGGGGTGAAAGGTAGTCGATTTGGTCAACTTGGTGTCCATCAGAGACCATTGGATGGACTAGAAGGTACCGAGGAACCCGTTGTTCCTATCTAAAATAATGGTTTCTGGTATCCCAAATATTGTCAAAGAAGAGCCTAGAAATATCCCTGATTGTGATACTCGTTTTACATGGTGCCAAAATGGCCATTATAGAGAACCAATCAATGATCCAAGGACACAATTGTGACCATGTTTGGTGGAGGGAAAATATGACATGTAATCCATGGATATTGACTCCCAAGGATTGTCTAGGGTAGGGATAGGACATAACATCCCTTGCTTCTTTATGGATGGCTTTGTGATGGAACAAGAAGTTCACAACCTCATATATTGGATGACGTCCAACTGAGTCGTTTGCTAGTATAAATACTTTGATGTACTACTACTATCTTCTCCAAACCAAAGTACCCTACCAACTGACTATAATGTGCCTTCCAAATTATCTCTGCATGCTCATTTGAAGGAACAAAAATATTTCCTAGATGACATAATATCACATATTGGAGGTGGATTTCCATGACATGTTTTCCTTCACTCAATGTATAATAAGTAGCAACGAAGTTAGTGTCACTATTTTATAATTGTGGCCACCTATTGACCTAAAATTGGCCACCCCTATTTTTCTACTCATGGAATTACAAAAGAAGAATTGATATCAGAAAAATATTTTTTTTGAACAATAACAAGTGCATTCCATAGCCCTCAATCTCAATTTCGTCACACATTTTTTGGATTCAAAATCTGATTTTGTATGCTCAAGATATTTAGATTTGCATTTAAATGACAAAAGGTTCTTCTTCCATGTGGAACAAAGCTTATTTCTTGGAAATATGTCTAAATTTTTGAGTTCATAATCCATGTATTTTATTGAATTTTTCGGGCCCAAGAATTATGTTATTTATTCTTATTATAGCATGACGAGTTCAATTACCACACATGTCTTGCTCCATTATTCTCTCCTATTATCTCTTTATTATCCAACACCTATCGGATTCACCTCCTTATCTCTCCATTTTCCCAATGCACCACACTCCTTATTTCCCCTCTCCCTATACCTCTACTACCCTCCCATTCACTAGTTTCATACTTAGATTATTTTTTGGGACCTCACTTAAAATCCATCCCTCATATTCTCTTTATGTTTGTGTATTGGAGGACTCACTCATGGGATCACTCTCCTCATTTTCCTCACCCCCACAAACCCATTGTGTTCACCAACCCACCATCCTCCTTACCCCTCCAATACTTTACTTCATCTTAGGTTCACTTATTCCTTTTCTTGTCCATTTTTACATTAAGTTTCATATACTATATCATCAACCAATCAAATCCTTCAACATGGCATTTAATTACTATTTCATTCCAAACCAATGATATTATTTCACATGGCATCCTATGAGGGATGACACATGGCACTTAAATGGTGGCAGACATGTGACATATTAATATTGGAGACACATGGAATATTCTTATTGGTGACATTTGGAATATTTTTGACCTTGCATGTGAATACACATGGAGACATTTTAATGGGTTACTCATCATGTTTACTGGGAATGCGGTGGAGGTTTACTGGGTATTTAAAATATTATTTTATTAATTAATTTCCAAGGGTCAAATGATCAAAGTCTCCATAGTCTTCTTCTCTTTGTTTCTTATTAAGTGTATAATATACACTTAATATATACACTAAATATACCTAGTATTATATACACTAAATATTTCAACATCCCAATACATGTTGGATAAGCATCTTTACCAAAAGGTTGAATTTTTATGAAGGAAAAAATGAATTTGAAACAAAGGGCCTAGATTTCTTGGTGAAGTTGATCAATGATTGTTGAGCGTTAATCTTATGAAGGCCATATATTGAGATCCAAGAGTCAAAATTGTGAAAACTTTACCTCATTGGAAAGGTATTCCAATGAGGAATATGATGGAATAGTTATTGAGAGATGAAATTTTCTATAATGTTCTAAAAATGTAAAAGAACAATAAACCATGATTTTATCCTATGTTTATAAATATTCTTGACACCTCGACTTCACGAGATCATATATTGAGATCCAAAGATCAAAATACCACCCAAGAGGAATTGTTGGAAATATAAGATAATGGATATCACATAGAAATTGGTTTAAATGGCTGAAATAGTGATTATCCTATCCAGAAAAGTAAAACACAGTCCCCCTTTTGTTGAAGGAAAATCTTCCTACAGACAAGTAGATCTCCTCGAAGAGCTAGACTCTTAACTCTAAGACAAAAAATTCTTATCATGATCATTGACTTCCTTTTAGGCCTACACAAACTAATGCATGAAGAGGAAGGAGGAAAGACGTACCTTTCACCGGTGTTTGTCCCTGCACGCTCCGAGTTGAACTCCAATCTTGAGCTCCTCGATAAGCCCTGTAGACAAATAAAGTACAACCACTTCCTATTCTATCGAGATTAGTTCGAAGCGGACCTATCTACTTAGAGACAAATTCATGTAATGTCAAACACAAATTAGAAAGAAACAGGCCAAACATATTACATTAACGAGGAAAAAATGTTACTTACAGCCATATATGGAATGTAGTAGTTTCGTCAAGTTCTCCTTGCCTAACCCTTGCTCAAAAGCTCCATGATCTGAATGACGATAGCTTCGCTAATTAGCCTCCACTTCACTATGTGTTTCCTATGAGATCATAGGTTTCATGCTTCTCATCCAAAATATCACTTATGAGATCATAAGTTTGGTATGATTCTCCATCCAGATCCCCCTTTTTCACCATAAGAAAGCCTGCGTATATAGTCTTGGAGAGGCTCAACCACTTGAGATATCATTGGGGTGAATTGAGGATTTTCCTCCTTCAGTTAGGGATCTTCCCTAAGATCATTGCTTGAATAGGGATTCGAATCCAACTGCCTTCAGGGATTGAAGGGATCCTCCCCTCATTCATGTCAACATACCAACTACTGCCCATAATAGGTAGAGCTCCCTCAAAAGGGGTGTCAGAGCATTATAGACTCCCTAGCAAGGTTTAGGGGGGTGCCAACACTCCCTAAAGTAGTAGCGCTCCTTCAAAATGGTAGAGGAAGTGTTATAATGCTCCCTAATAGTATATACAAGGCAGCCAACACTCCTGAGAGTAGTATAGGGGAGCGCTCTCCTCTAAAAACCCAAATTCAATGGTTCTTTCAGATGGCAAGAGGTACATAACTCCAGTTAACCATTCCTCTTCTTCCAAATCAAGTGTTTGAGATGTTTCAAATGTCTTTTTGATGTCGTTATAAGTATTACATAAGCATCATGGCAGTACGCTTTGCTTAACATTTGTGACACTTGTGAGAAAAATGCGACACTTGCGACACTTGTAATGACGACACTTGTGACACTATCAAAGTGAGTATTTTTTATGTGTAACACCTTTTAAAAGGGAAATTAATTGAATTTTTAAAAATAAAATTTTATTCAAAAAACTTTTATTAAAGACAGAAACAGGTCAAGATACAAATATACATGATGTAAATTCATTAATGAGACTTAATTAATTAATTAATTAAAGTGAATATTTCAATAAGAAAAGTGTACAAAAAATACAAGAAGAGAAAACCCTAACTTCCTCAAGGAGTTAGAAGAGAAAATTTTAAGAAGGAAAGAAAATGTTTTCATCAAGGGTTCCACAATAAGGACATGAGAAAAAGATCATAAGAAGAAGGTACAAACATCAATATGCATTGAAGCGTATGATTAAAAAAAAGAGAATCTCCACCTTTTCAACTCTTTTTCTTCTTTTACAGCATTATCTCAAAGCTTTACACTTGGATTTATGAATTGAGCACAAGGCAAATATTCTTGAGTGTTCTTGTATTCTTCAAAAGACTTTTCTTATATTATCATGGAGTATTCACAACCATCTATGTGACTATCATAGATTTTGTATATTGTTGAATATATTTCATGAATAAAACTCCACAAAGAATTATTTTGGGGCATGACTTCAATGATGTTTCAAATCTTGGGATTTATCAGTGTGAGATGTTTGAAGTATACTTATCAAATTATCTTATTTTTTAACTGAAATATTCTTGTAAAATTATTTGAGATGATCAAAACTTGTCTCTCATATTTCTTGTGAAGAATATATGCATGTGTTTGTATGTGATTAAGAAGGTCGTATATATGATGCTAAGAAAATAGATTTCTAATATTGAAGCCTCCCTTCAATATTTATGTTGTTAAAATATTTCTTGTTGCACTTGAAGATCAGATAAGGTTGTTAAAGAACCATTCTATGTATAAATTAAATAAATAAAGATATAGTTTTTTTTGTCTAAGCATTCTTCCTAATGCAATATATTTAAGATACATCTTTTATCCAAAGAGGAGTACCACCTATATAAAAATGCAGGGGGGTTCATATCCTTGTGAGGTTGTTGTTTCGTTCTTAATAGATTAGAATATCAACACCCCCCAAAGGTATCATTCCTAGAGGAGTTAAGAAATATCATTAGTTCCACAACTAGGGGCCAACTGAGGTAGTATGCACTATGGTTGTTGTTTCCCTTCTTGTACCTAATGTTCAAGTGGAATTGTTACAAATATGTGGACCACTTCTTATGGTGGTTATTCTGCAACTTTCCTTGTGTGTGCATGAATTTTAGAGGTTTTTTATCAGTGCGCATGATCATTTCCTTTCCCAAAATATATTTCTTCCACTGTCAGCATGCCTACACAATGGAGTACATATCCTTGTCATAGGTAGGATATATGTGAATAACATCAAATAACATCTAGATATGATAGGCTATTGGATGTACTTGCTAAGTGAGGACTGCACTGATATCATAGTGATGGGTTCCTAAATTGGCATACTTTCATCACTCATCTAATACCTTTTTTCTTACCATTTTCCATCGATCACTTCCTTTTTGATACTCTCCTTATCTATTTTTTTCACGTTTATCATCAAGGTACAAATGTTTCCCATATGCCATTATTATTTTATTCTTGCATAAATAATAAAAGAACTTGCTACTTTCATGTACTAATAATTCTACAAAGGAGTAATACAATAGGTGAAACTCCTCACAGTGGCTGCAATACCTCTCTATTGCAAATCCACAGACACTTTATGTTGTTAGAATTACGCGAATGATCCAAATGCTACAACTCCAAGTGCACTCTTCGCACTGCAACTACAGGTAACTAGGAACAAAGCAAATATCACAATTACAAGTGCACTCATTGTTGTCCAGACAACTTTTGCAACTTTGAGCATGCTCTCCATTGTTGTGACTCAGGATATTGGCTGCAACTCCAAGAATACTTTTTGTTGTCACAAATGTGATTCCATTGTTGCTACAATTCTAAGTAAAAAACTTGCGAGAACAATATTCAACACTATATCTAGTAGTTGGGAGATGGTATTCATAAAGGAAAGTGACATGAGGAAAGTAGGAAACTAAAAGGAGAAATTATTTTTCCTATCGAGTCAACACAAGCCCGATTCTCACTAAAGTTTGACATAACAAACGTAATTGAATGAATAGTCGGATCCTCATGGTTGTCTATCCATCAATTTGCATAATTTTAGACATCATTCATATTGTATAAAAACCTCAACTTCCCCATAGTTGAGAAGGAGGAAGAAATTATTCTAGCGTTAAGAATTAGACTGTTATTGTACTTTCAAAGTTCTGCAATATAATTTGTGTTCCTTCTTTCATTCGCGTATTGATGTCTTGGTAGTCACATGGTTCTGATTTCATGGATTAGTGCCTTGTCTAAGGGGGTAGTTCCCCATCCTTAGTTAATTACTTCTTGTACATTAGTATAGGATTTAACCTTTTAGTCTTGTTCATTTAATTTCATAGTTTCATTACTTTTCAATCTGCTACAATTCTAAAATCTGGTAGAACAGTCACTGCAATTCATGTTTGGTTGATATTTAATTTCTTTTTGTTAATAATTAGCACTCTTAAGCTGCAATTTTGCATTGGCTCTATTTTTTTGAAGTCATAATCACATATGTGCTACAATTATTAATTTATAACAATATCCTCACTATTATTCTCACGCTATAGATTTGTTGTTGCAGTCTATGTTGCTACAACTCACATCATTGTGATTCCATTTTGTGTTGCACCTTCATTGTTGCAAGTTCGCTTGGAGCTGCACTTTATTTTCTTTGTTTCTTAATTTTTGATAGCATTAGTCTTCGATAGTTTGAGATTGGAATTGGATGAGTGAACATTTAATTGTCCCAACAAAGCAAGATATTCATTATGCTTGAGAAAGTCACCAGTAGATCATAGTATAGATTTCAATTTCAACAAGTGCGATTTAAATTCTTGCAAGAATGATTTCAATTTCCACAAGTGTGATTTCAATTCCCGCAAGAGTGATTTCAATTTCCACAAAGTGTGATTTCAATTTTTGCAAGTATGATTTTGATTTTCACAAGTCTGATTTCATTTCCTGCAACTGCGATTTCCTTTCCTATAAATGCAATAATTACTTCTCCTCAACTTACGAACTAGTTTATCTTGATGACTTCATTAGGTATCTTGAACCCTTGATTTGTGACACTCAAAGTGCTACAAACCCATAGCAAGACAACACTATAAATTGCATATATAGTGCATGAAATTTTGTAAGTAAGATATGACTTTGGATTGATAATTAAATGTACACTTTTTGGTTGCTCGGTAATTAATTAGAAAGTAATTGAAAAGTCCATCATTTTTAGCATGGCTTTTGGGGAACTTTCAAAAGAAGTTAGTTTCTGTTTAGATATGTGGATTTCCTTCATTACAATAGATTAAATGTTACAATTTCTTTTTATCAATTTGTAGGATGTTTTTGTAGTATTTTATTTGCCGAAATCTAGAGATCATCATGGTAGATTTATTAGCTCTCCCCAAAACCCCCTAAAACATAACAATGTAGGTCAATCACAAGAGGGAAATGAGATGAATTAGCCAAATTACTTATCCCATACAACAAGTTATATTTCCAAAAAGAAGCCCGAAGCATCTCCTCATGAATCAAATATTGTACAAAGGTCTTTGCACACATAGGTTCAGCTTTCATAGGAGCAAATCAACGAGAAATATCACTCCAGAGAATTCCCTTTTCCCAAGGAACCTTTAGAAACAAAGAACATCCATTGAAAGAAATGGCACACGAGATCGTCAAGTAGGAACCCACAACTTTCAGATTTCCAATTAAAGAAATGGATGAGGAAAACAAGATGGAGAACATCCCTCATTCAACCTAGACAAACTTTCATGAGTTATCTAAATAAGGTATCTATACCTTCCTTCGAGTTTGATGTACTTTGCAGAAGCTAGGACTGCATGAAATATGCCTAGAAACTAAAGCTTTTTCCCACCACACTCAAGAGATATGCATTACGATGGTTTATGGGTCTCAAAAATGATAGCATCCACTCATGGGATCAAATGAAGAAGAAATTTCTAGACAAGTACAAAGACTACATTAAGGACAAAGAAAGAAGAGACAAAGCCTTCAAGATTATGCAACATGAAGATGAAATTATGGAAGATTACATTGAACGGTTAAATTATAACCCGTAGAGGGAAAATCAAGGAGACTTGGCTCCTGAGACAAAATGTGTCTTGTTCCCAAGAGTAATCCAAGATGATTGTCTAGAAATACTCAACCTAATGGGTGTGGGAGATGTTTCCCAGTTAGAAGATGATATTATCTTGGAAATTTTCCATAAATACTCCAAAGGCACATTAAAAATAGGCAAAGGGCCAAGAGATGTACTGGAAAGAATGGGAAAAATGGATGGAAGTGGAGTCACAAGAGAATAAATCGAGAACATGTTGAAGACTGAAATATTGACATACTTAGTTCTTTGATCTCCAAACTGGATACATTGTAGATGAGGAAGAAGAGGGAAGAAACAGAACAAGAATTAGCTATGTTTTTCCCGAGATGTAGAACAAAGAACCTAAGGAGGGAATGTCCATTGGACTAGATTGAGGTTTGTGGAATATGAAGAGAGCATCATGATACTCATAAATATCTATCCTTATCGAGATTAAAAGCTATTTACCAGAAAGTTAAAGAACAAGAAAAATTATGCTACATATCTAAGAAGTGACCTTAGTAACCCAAGCCTCAAGGTATGATCCAAGATCAATCTAAATATTTAAATTTGTATTGGAATAACCCTTATATGCCATATGCTTCTCAATTTTTGGGTATGCCAACACAACAAGTGGTAGATATTACCCATCCTGACCAGTAATGACAATACGAATGGAGAAATCTCACCATGGGAGGACCTCAACAACCTATGACATGACCACCCATGCAATTCCTTCCTCCTCCCCAAATGGAGGCATACAGATCTGCCCCTCCTCGACCAAGACACCTGAAAAAACCATACCTAACCCAAATAATCAAATTCCAGGTCAACCAGTGCAAGCTTCTAGACTTTCGACCTAGCCTATTGTTGTGGGGCAACAACCCCCCTTTAATTTTTATTTTACAAGCGAAAGGAAAGGGTCCCCCTACTAAAATTTCAAACTTGTTTCCTAATGCTATTTCTTTTCTCACTTTGAAGGAGTTGGGGGTTTTATCTTGATTGATGATTATCTTTGATGGGTGTTTGCTATTGTATTTGATTTGATGATTTCAAATGTCTTCATGATTCTTCTTGACCTACGATGTTTTGTTGACATTTGTATGATGGAATTAATTTCTTAGATTTAGACTTTTGTTTATTCCAAAGTGCTTGATGATATTATGTGGCTGCGATGTTTGGTGTTCTATTGAATGTCTTGAATGAGTTTACGATTGATTATTTGTTGATTGACTAATTCAAACTATGCAGCCTCTTGCTGGCATGCTATGCTTAATGTCTTCAAATTTTATATTGTCACATATGGATCTTAATCTTTTGTTTCGAATTGGCACATGTAGTTCCATGACACTCATCTACAACCACCATGTTATCGCTGAATAAACCTAACACTCTATTATAAATTGGCTTAAAGGTAAGGAATATACTATTTATGTATTGGAAAGTCTTCTTTCGGTTGCATGGCTAATGTCATTCTTCTGTTTTCCAGGAGTAGGTTTGTAGGGACACTTCATTCATGTGACTGCTCCAACATTGAGAGGAATTTATGGGAATCTCTTGATCTTTGTCCATAACCTTCACCTTGTTTATTTCTAGACTTCTCCTTATTGGGAAGTTGAGTACCTTATCTTGTAGTTTCCTCGAGGTATGAGCCCCCAAGGATGTTGGACCTACCATTCTTGCAAGCATGTCCCTAAACCTCTTCTGATTGATCTATACTAAGTCCCTTTTGGTCTTACCTCTTGCATTAACCATATTAAAAATCCCACTCATACTCTTGATTGTAAGCCCTCGTTATGTTGTCTCCTGATGCCTGTTTGTTATTTGTTGCATGCCTAGTGGTATGATGTAAATACATTTTCCTTGACCTAATCGAATCTCGCTCCTCACAATTTGAGTATGTACGCCCTCTAAGATGTGTATATTGAGTGGATTAAATTGTCATGCGGGCTTGGTTGGATTCAACGTCCTATTTCTACTCGTCGTAACTTGTGACGTTAAATCATCACATGAAGCGTCATTCATTCTCCTTCTTCACTTTCTCTTCATTGCAACTTAATATTCACATCCTTTGTCACCATATTCCCACTCCTCTCCATGATGCTTGGTTTTTCGAATCCTACCCTATACATTTTTTTCTAAATTGCGACCCCTAAGTATGGAACCTTGACCGAAAGAACTCTGAGGGGGCGTGGAACATGGACTCGTGTAATTTGGGCTTAATTTTGTAACTTGTTATTTAATTTAATTTAATTTAAATTATCTTTATTTTTTATATATTTTATTTTATTTTATGTATTTTATTTTATTTTATTTATTTTTGTAAATTAAATATTTTTATTTTCCCTGTGATTTTCCCTTAATATTACTTCAAGTATTTACTTTTACCTAAGGGGAAATTTATTCACGTTAAAGTTTTTACATGGGGTAATTTATTTTTATGGAAATAAACTAATTTGGAACAAACAAACAAACCATTTGTTAGTATCTTGACTAAAACCTAGGGTGTAATATATATATATATTCATTTTAATTTTGATTTTGATTTTTTTTCACTTTTTAATTCTAATTTTTTTTTTTTTTTCCG
>ML792522.1:395897-408366 GCA_009831015.1 Picea engelmannii
TTTTTTTCTAATTTGAAGGGTCATGAAAAGAATCAAAATGTACATGTCCCCGAGGTGTAGGATAGCCGGTGACAGAGTGTGTTGTTAAGCCACTCCATGATGTTAAAATCACTGGTTTGAAGCCTACGGGGACAAAACATCCATCCATGTTAAGGGTTGGTGTGGCTTAGGCCGGGTGCGATCCCTGGGTGATTTTGACGGCTTAGATTCCCTTGCATCATGGTTTCTTAGCCACATGTTAGTCACACAGGTCACAGACAAACTAACAAACAAAAAAAAAGGAATCAAAATGTACATATTATACATTAGGATTTTAGGAAAAACACACCATGTAACAAATGGTTTACTCATGTAGAACAAATTTGATCCATGTAAAAATAAATTTGACTCATGTAAAAGCATTTTTAAAGTGAACTTGATTTTTCCCTTGTAAACAATTACTACCAAGGGTAACCTAGGGGAAAATTGTGGGGAATAAAAAGCCATGGTTAATTCCTACGTGCATTCAAACCATGCGGTTTTGCAAAACCAAGGGAAAAATACAAATGGAAATCAATAAATACAATAATAATAAATAAAAATACAAATAATGAAATAAATAAAATAAAAAATAAAATAAAATAAAATACAAATTATGGATAAGAATAAAAATAAAAATAAAAATTAGGAAAATAAGGCCAACTTACATATGACTAAGGGTTCCATGTCAGTCATGGTTCCACACTAGTTAGGGTTCTTCACCTAGGACCTCAAAAAAATAGGAGCAAGGGGTACCATGTAGATTTCGTGTAACCGAGTGTCAAGGAGGGTAGCTAGGTCATATGGTGACCACACACACTCAAATTCATATGCGATGAATGGAAAGAGACCAGGGGAAAATACAACACCTCATGTGACAAATCAACATCACAAATAGTGACTCATATGATAAAAGGAGATGAATGCCAACCAGACGCAGGACACATGTCAATACAATCAAGATGAACATCTCAAAGGGAAGACTTGATAAGGTTGCAAAGAGAGGGAATACGATTAGATTATGGAATAGGCTCCCACATCATGCCACAATGTATGAAAATTATTTTGAAAAATAATGAGGGTGACGACACGACAAGGTTCTTCAACCAATAATCTCAATAGGTCTTTGGCTTGGGTTTTCAGAGAGACGGGAGGCCAAAAGTAGAACCCGATAGAGATCAATCCAAAAAATATCATGCCTTCTATACCTAAGGAAAATCGAAAGGGACTTCACTTGATTTTCCCAATGAGACAATATAAATGAATGGATCCTAATACGATTTCATCATTTGGACTTCATACCAATCTTAGGAAAACACACACTTAACATTCCAAATGGGGATTCCGGGTAGAGTAAATACCATAAGCTCATGGGATAGGACTGTGAGGAAGGTGGGTCCAATATCCTTGCAAGCTTCATACCTCGTGACAACTATAAGCCAAGGTGATTTTCTTCCCAATGAGGGAGATCCTAGTAATGATCAAGGTTCTTTCCTCATCAATACAATGACTATAAAAATAAATCTAATTGAGGTTTTGGAAATATAAGGATTATTTCATAATGTTAACTATTGGCTTCAAATGACAAAAAATATCCCTATAGAAAGAGTTCTAGGAAAGATCAGTAATATCAAGAGATTCCCCACATGAATTTCAAGGCTGGAGTAGTCATATAAATATAGTGGTGCTTCAAACCTTCTCCTACAACCACATAAAAAATGAGATAAATTATGTGATTAAAAGGACACTTTACAATACACCATAAACATTATATTCCCTTCTTTCAAGAAAACTTATAACTGAGTGTTGGGTTAGTTCAAAGATAATCATGTGTGGTTGTAGATAATCATCCTAAAAACTGCATGTGCCAAGTCTCAAACTCAAAGGAAAGATTAGTGATTTAGTGATTCAAGTTAAAAATTCGAAATTGAGGAGTGCAGTGAACATGGGAGAGAATAAATATGAATACCTTAAGCACAACATGCAAGAAAGATGATGAAAAATTTAAGTTATCCATTCATAAAATCCTAAAAAAAAAACTCATTCAACATAATCATTAATCACTATCAAACCCCCAACTCCCTCAAAGTAGATAAAGAGTTAACATTAGGCTCAAGTCGTAGAGGATTAGGCATTAAAGTTTAAATTTTAGTAGTGGGCCCCTTTTCTTTCATTTGTAAAAGCAAAAAATAATGGGGTTTGTTATGGCCTCAACAATAGCACTAGGTTCCACATCAATGATACACTTTCCATTATCCTACTCTAAATCAGAGTATAAGTTGGGGTCTGACTCTTTTTCTTTAATCTTTGGAAACAATGAATATTTTTAGCAGCATTCATTAGTTTTGTGTGAGGTTCTTTTGTCGAACTCACACCATTTCTAGTGTCCTTCATCTTATCGTCACCCTTCTTTTCCCATGACTTGAACTAATTATATTGAGTTTGAAATTCCTTTCTATATCCCTTTTTCAGTGAGTTAGGGATTCCTTTTTCATGCTTCTATTGTTGCATATTTACAAAACTGAACTCTTGCTTATTTTACTACTTACATTTCTGCTCGATTTTGACATCATATCGATAAGCGATTCTGAGTGATGAGACTTATAATAAATCATCTATGTTTGGATGTACCTATGAATACCATTGTGGTACTTAAAAAATAGGTACCACTTGAAGTATTTGATACCCAACTTTGAGTGTAAGGTATGGAATATGTTAGTGTACTTTGATATTGTCTTGTCTCTATCCTGACGCAAAGTGATCCATCTCATGTATTAGTAATCATAGTTTCTAACGGGGTAGAATTCCTCCTTGAGGGCATCAATAAAATATACCAAACTAGTTCCTATCCAAAAATTCATAGACTCGTCTTCCTTATGTCTCTCCAAGTAACATTCCCACCAATCTTTGACATGGGGGAGAGATTTAAGGACAATGAAGGTGATATATTTTATTGTCAATCATTTTTTGAATAGAATAATACCATTCTAATAGATTCAACCATTTCTCCAAATATATTCATCCATCTGGCCTTCAAATAAGGGGATACCAAATTTAACTTGTGCCTTGAAGGGTGTTGCACCTCCAAAATGGTTTCTTGTTGAAGGTGCCCCACCTCCTATCGACAATTTTTGAAGGAGTTAGGTGAATTTTTCCATCATATCATTCCATTTTTTCATGAGGGATTCCTTGAGAAATACTTTAAAAGTATCTCCAACTTCTTCATCTCTATTTTATTCCACCATGGGAGGTTGTTTGCACCAGTGAGAGTGATCATCCCTAAGTGAAACTAGCTTGATACCCCAACTTTCTATACCTTGACTGCATCAAGGACATGCACAGATAAATACCAAGAATAATACTACTCTAATACCATTGATTTGTATTATATTGTGAAAAAAATGAGATACAAACAAAATTGTATAAAATAACACAAAAATACAGTGAAACCCAACTTCTATTCATGAATAAAATAGAAGAATAATATAGAACACAAACTAGTTGGAATGGGGGTAGCTAATATCTGAAGAGAAAGATATGTTGAATATGCTCATTCACCAAAATATAATACAATGGGCCACAATAATTTCCTTTTAACATCAAGTAAGAACCCTAAAGGTCCAAAACCGTAACCCTAGAAGGTGAAGCGCCAAAAGGTTTATGATCCCTAAGGTGGTCAGTTGATACATCAAATTACTAAGGGAATAATGTTTTCATACAATTTCCATTTGGGGAGTTTAGTATCTCATTGGAAATATCTATTTGAGGAGTACCATTATTGGCAGGTCCTAGGCATGCCATGGAAACCACATGCCCCTCGAATGGAAAAAAAAACATCGTTTAGGGCCTCAAAATGACCCCAAAAGTTTAGGAAATGAAAATCATAAAAAAAAAAAATCCAAGATGGAGAACCATGATGAGTCAGCGAAAGAGGTGGGTGGCCACTGATATCCACCTATATCCATCATTCCCTTCAATACTTACTTATCATATTCTAATGGTTCCATGAGTGAATTCCTATCAAGCATTTTACTTTTGATTGATGGAGAAACAATGCATAATAGTTGAAACATTGTTAACTAAACATTATTTCCCCTATTGGGAGCCTAATGGTTATTGAGGAATAAGGATTTAACCTTACTATGTTCCCCTTGGTTGATCTTCATGAGTGGTCGTATTTGTAGCCTACCCTCAAAGGAATGTGCAACCTCAAATTAAAAGTGCCCTACACTTAAACTTAGTCCACGAAAGCAGTGCCAGTAGGTCGAACAACAGATGTTGTTCCACCTCTCTTTATTGTACCCGGTATACCTCCATATAACCCCATTACCTATGTGTGGATAAATCGACAAGAATTTTGCCTATGCCCTCATTCACTACATCATTTCATCAATAATTCCA
This sequence comes from Picea engelmannii, assembly GCA_009831015.1. Classification (NCBI taxonomy): domain Eukaryota; kingdom Viridiplantae; phylum Streptophyta; class Pinopsida; order Pinales; family Pinaceae; genus Picea; species Picea engelmannii. The sequence continues at coordinate 400,317 of ML792522.1, forward strand.
TAATTCATATCAAATATACAAGAAATATTCACAAAATCATTATTGTTTCCTACTCAATCCAAAGTCCAATAACTTGTCGATGAAATTCCACATCAATTCTCCCTTATAGTTTCCTATCACACTATGAAAACTATTAGTAATATATTTGTAATTTAGTATGTCTATATCTCATTTTAAATCATCAATATAAATAAATCATTATAATTCATTTAATCATATTAATTCATATATGATTCATCTAAACATCTTATGAATATATAATTTATGCATTAAATCATAATCATATTTACTCAATAATAATTAAAATTCAAGTTTCATCATCATAATAATAGTCAAATAACTAGGTCATTTGTAAAAAATTACCCTCAAATAATAAGTCAAGTCTATCATACTAATCAAATAAAGAGGGGAACTACATATTACAAAATCCTACTAATAAAATTTATATGTTTTTTGGGATCTATGGATGGATAGGAAGTTAAGGCTTGGATAGAAAATATTTCCATGTGATTTTCCGTGAGGAATTACACTTCCAACCTCAAGGTCTGTATTGGCATATTCTGATAGAAAGGAAGTTCCTTATTGTGGTGGAAGACTCTACTACCACAATTATGGATGGATATATCTAAGGTTTCCTAGGAGTTAATTGAGGATCATTTTAGAGAATGTTATTTTTTTGAAGAATTCATGAAGAAACAAGTGAATGAATCCAATTCACTAATACAAGGAAAAATATTAGTGTCTGAGTATGAGACATGATATATGAAACAATTTATGTGTGCCCCACATTTGAATACTAATAATTTATGAGCCAATAAGTTTTTTTATGGGATAAATTACAATATTAGAGACAAGAGGAAATTAAGAGGGACATTATAGCTAAAGAGGAGATTTCAAGTGGTGGTCAATATAGATCATTGATACCTTTAGGCTTAGGATTACATAGTTTGACACTATCACCATTAGTTATCACCATGATACCTATGACAATATGCATATTTGTGTTGAGGGAATCGACTATTGGTACACTGAGATATCCAATAGGAAAGTAGAGACCACCTTACAACCACTAGTACAACATACTCCATTGATGCAACAAACTCGTCCTACACAACATAATAGTGGACCTACCATTTCTCAATCTTGTAGCAAGAGTCAAACTCCTAAGAGGGGGTGTTGGACATGTGGAGGACCACATTTCAAGAGGGATTGTCCTAGATCATAGAGTGGAGCTAGAAAAGAGAAGAGTCAAATGACAGTTGGAAACTAAGGAAAAGATCATATGATTTATGTAATGGTAAATAACCACCAGGATGAACAAAATTCCATGGTATTGGAGACTTTAGGTAAGATTAATGACCTTAGTTCACTACTACATATGGTGTTGAATTCTAAAGGGGAGTTTCGATGGTAGAGATAAAATCGATCATACTATCGGACATTACTAAATAAATATCAAAATTTCATTTTTTTTTTATCTTGGTGCCGCGACGTCCGTCGGTATTGTGACATAGTCCAATCATCATCAACATTTTGATCCATAGTCTATTGTTAATGCAAGGGCCACGTGGAACCCCGTCATCAAACACATATCATAGAGGAATGCTTCTAAAACTACGAGTGATAACAACTCACTTGAGGACATGTAAAGCTAATTATGATCAAATTATGTCAACACCGCATGTATTGAGGTTGTCCCCATAGGGATCATATAAATATATAGGAGTTCTCAAAAAATTCTACATTTTTTGTTTTTTTGCGGGAATCAGGTGATATAAAATTTGTAAGTAGAGTGATAGGAAAGGAGAGGCTTGTTATATCAGAGACAATAGGATAAATATTCAGAGCTGACAAAGGTGTGGGATATGTATTTCACCTTGATGACCAATTTTGTAAGGGAGACTGTAACTGTATGATGTCTATCTCGATGTAAAGATCCTACTGTTATGAAAATTTTATGGAATATCAGTATCATTTTGACTCGTAGTTCTCTTATATGTGATGTTTTTTTGTGATATTTATTGTTTTTTCTATAATCTTTAAGATATAATTAATTCATGTTTATAATAATGTATGAATCTACCTAGAGGAAAATCATAAGGTGTGGCTAAGAGGTGAAAATTGAATGGGGGTTATTTCTAAACTATGGAAGGGGAAATACCCTAGTGCAAAAAACATGAAATAAGTACATTTATTTTGCTAAAAAATAGATCTATGAAAGAGGTTATGTTTGGTAAATAGTTGACAATGGAAGGGTTTGTTAGAGTGGAAAATGCCCATATTAAGGGTTCCTTAGGATCTATATAACCTTTCATTCTTGGGGATACATCATCCCCTTCAAAAAATGAGCCTTGAAAAGGGTTATTGATCTGAATAAACCTAACATCCTCCTCCTATAAGAGACAATGTCAAATGGGCATAAAATGGTTAGCTATCTAATCAGTTTGCTTGGGGGTTGGAAGTTTAAATTCATTGATTATAGAGGAAGGTATGTGGTTATCATTAGAAAGTTATACATCTTTCTATACCTTTGTTTGTGCAATTGGAAACTTAAATCCTTTTGCTGTGGAAAAATACCAAAATTTGTTTTGTAGGACAAAGAGGTTAATTTTTTCCGTAGTGTAAATTGCATGCTAGGCTATAGTAAAATGCACCCTAAAGTATGAAAAATCATTAAATTTGACCGGTTCAAATTGTAAATGAGTTTCTAATCCATTTTACATAAACATGTATACTTAGTTTTTCGTTTGGATTCATAAAAGACTATGTTGCGCAAAAATAGGAAACATATGCCTACTAAAACCGTAGAAATTCACAACTTATTTGTAAAATGTAATTCAAGGTTTGATTATAATGTATATTTGAGTTGTGCAAGTTTTTGAGGGTGAGGTTTATCATATTAGACCCAATCATGTTGTTAATTTTGTAATTGAAATTTTAAAAATGGTTGATGTGAAAAAGAGGTAAAATTTTCCTTGTAAATTTGAAGGTCAAAGCTGTACTAAGTGATGAAATTAAAATGCACGCCCACACTTCCCTGTAGCACCTAAAATTGTTTTATAATTTGTACGATGGATATATCTATATTTTGTATTTACCTATGTCATATAAAGTGAAATTTTATAACATAAGAGGTTGATTTTAGGAACCTAGATTTCAAATTTCATGTAAATATGAAGTCAAAATTTTATTAGAGTAAAATGCACGCCCCTGTCTCAATTTTGACCCAAATTGAGTGGGTCAACTTGAAGAAGTTGTAATTTGTGAATTTACACCTTGAAATAGCCTTATATTGGCAATTCTAGACTAAAAAATAACTAATGTAACAAAGGATAAAAATTCCCTTGTAAAACTGAAGGCCCAATTTATTAAAGTTGGCTATATGAAAGTGGATGCCCAAATTGGGAAAATGTTGCATTTGTAGCTTGTGTATGTATTGTAATTTGGATGCACAATTATTGTATTACAAGCCGTATTCATACTTGATACATATAGGTTTCATATTCATTACAACAAATATAAATCTATGCAATTACCATTGTTATATCAAAATGTCAAGTATGGGAAACTAGTTATGTTTTACTCATAAATATTGCAAACAAGATGATAATGGTTTTTTATGTGTATAACTCAATCTCAAGTAAGTTTTAAAGTATTACATGCATTGATATGTGACTATACACATCCATACATGTCAATAACTATATATCACACTCATGCATGTCATTATCTGCATAAAATAAAATACATCGTTAATAAAATGTCGAAACAATGTTATATATTGCATCGTTAAATGTGATTAAATGGAGTACATGGTATATTAACCAATGATATTTTTTATCTTCCCTAGGCTTCCTGGGAGGCTTCTTCAAGCCCTTCTCTTGATATGAAGAAAAATATGCAGAGCCTCTCTTTGTTTTTCTAGAAGATTCTGATTGTTTTGTAGCTGTAGTAGGCACATGCTGTAATTGTTTCTCTAGATATTTAATTTTATTTGCATAATTTTGCAATCTCTCTTGCAATCTTGTTTTTTCTTCTGATTTTTTTTTCAACAAATTTGTATTCTTCTTATACTTCTCGTCACTGGCCTTTTGATTCTTTCTAAGTTATTTTTTTTCTATTTTCAGTTTAGATCAAATTTCATCCAATTGACCCTTGATTTTTTGTACTTCATTCTCAAGCTCTTTTTCCCTCAAATATTGTTTCTCTGATGCAATCGAAAAAAATGGCATCGCATAAATTAATGTTGTACTCTGTAATTTTTGTTGCAAATCAACAATTTTGGCTTTCAACATTTGTATCTCCACATCACATCCCAAATGTTGTTCCTTTCAGTTCTACAAGAGTTCATTATTGGGCTCTTTAATATTTACATCTCTCTCAACTATGCCATATTCAATGATTCCACCAATGGTGATGGGAGATAGAGATCAACTAGAGCACTAATTAATACTTTAGATTCCTTATACATCTTCTCTTTTCCTTCTCTAGACTTTTCCAAGTGTTTTGAAGGAATTGTTTTTTTTGGACTGCCCTCGCTTATATCTTTACCCTTACCCATACCATGAATTTGACCTCTATCTTGATGTTTTCCACCTTCTTTGCTATGAATTTCTATTTCCTCTTCAAGTTATGTACTCTTCTCTTTTGCTGCATTGCCCTTACTTTTACCTTTTCCCATATCCATACCCTTACTTTTACCTACATCCTTACCATTTCCACCTATTTTAGCAAGAATTTGTATTTCCTTTTTAAGTTCTCTAATATTCTCATTTTATTTGAAAAGTGTCATCTTTTTCTAATTCCACTTATTATCTTGGTTACGATTTTCTTTCTTCAAATTGTGTAGTTTGTTCTTATATTCTTTAATCTCTAAATTATGATTCTGATGTAGTTGTTTCATTGTGTTTTCAAATTCATCTCTATATAGTTGAATAAGTCCATATTTCTCCTTCAAACTATTTTTTAATACATCCACCTCCAGATTACTTGCAGTATTCATTGGAGGTATTTTTAAAACTTGTGGTTTTCTCTTCAATTCTTTTTCAATATTTTCAATAGTTGTATATTTAGCCAATGATGTTTCGTACATTTCCTTAGCATCATCAATATCCATATTAGATTCCTCTATAATGAGGGATACCTCTCTTTATAATTCAAATATAATAGGATCTTTGCCCTGTATTTTTCTCTTTGATTCTTGTGCTTTCCTTGAAATTGCATTTTCCATATTTCTAATTTTGTTTGAGCATTCCATGTTAACGAAGTGTTGCATTTCACACTTTTCCTTCCATGTGTATATAGAGGACTAATCCTCCATTTCAAGAAGTTGTCTATAATGCATCATTATATTTAATGCCCCAAAAATAAATTTGTTATCAAAAATGTATGTTGGACTGTTCATATTTGAACTTGCAGAGGTAGAATCAAATCCCATAACAAGGGCATTTTACTCAAGTAATTCCATTTTAGGAGAAATGATATCAATTATAGTTTCTAAAGTAACAAAAATATCATCATTTATTTTTTCCATATAATGGTCTATACCTCCTTGCTCCTCATCTGCATTCATAGATTCATGTATGTCTCTTAAAGTTCTGACAATATTAACTTCATATTCAGAAACTCTATCAGAACTGATTTCCACACCATCAACTGTAGTCTCTTCAGGTACTTCATCAATGGGTTTATTTATTTTTTATCTCCTAATGTAGGTTTTAAGAGGTATTGTTTGGTCATTGGGTCGATATTAATCAATAATTTTTTGCAGCGTGCTTGGGAAACTGAACTTAATACTCCTTTTTTTACTTTCTTCAAGGGCATGATGTATTTTTTTTAGCCAATAGGTGAGGTACATATACAACCCTGTATTCAACCCAATAAATGACTAGCCTCATGCAGTCACCATAAATATCATTCTTATGATAATTCATAATTGTCCTTAGGAAAATTTGAATCAAAGATTGGTATAGTCCCTAGGGAACATCTAGCATTCTTAAACTGTTCCTCGGAACAAATACCTTTTTCGCACATATTTTAGTGGTAATCTCTATCTTTTCTACCTTGGGGTTTTTTCTGGAGTTAAATGTTACTCCCCCTCTACATGGAATTTTTGTTTCTCTTGCAATAAAATCAACATCTAGGTAAATGCTCTGGCTAAATAGTTTTAGTTCCATATCTATTTCATCATAATTAGCCATGGCCATATATACTTTATCATTTTCAAAATGGAAGTTTCCAAATATAAATTCAAAAAACTATGCTCTTCTCAAGATATTTATCATAATTGTTGGACAATTCGTTATGTCTCTCCATGCTTCAACACACTTCTAGAATTTGTTGATAGTGAAATTTTCATCCTGGGAATCACTTGTTTCAACTATTGTTCCCATGGTAGAGGATACCCTTGTTTCAATTACGTCCATGGTTTTATGGGTTTAAAGTTGAAATAGTTTTTTGAGCAATTCCCACTAACATGAATGGAAGTTGTGGAATGCACACTCATGATGAGGAAAGACTTGGAATGCAATTGTTTTTTTTTTAAATAATTTACGTATTATTTGTGTATTTTTCTATAAAACATTTTTGATAAAAAAAAAAGTAAATTAATCTTTATGGATAAGATATTATTTATCACAAATAATACTTTTACAAAACTGGACATCCATTTTTATAAGCACTATCAAGTAGATTTGTATCATTTTTTAACAATGGACTTGGGATTTTTGAGAATTTATTAAAAGTTTCCATCCTAAAAATGAGGGGAAGTACTCAAGGGTTTTCCTAGCCGGGCTTTGTAACTTGAAAAATAAAAAAATTATTTCCAGAATGTGTTCGGGTAATTTTGAAAGAAAAATTACAAATGTTGTTGACTATAATACAAACATGCACACTCAATCTCAAATTAAATGGTAATAAATATATCTTGCATGCATTTGAAATCAAGCATAGGTATGGGACACTTACAAGTACTTCAAGTTTCTAATATTATAGGACTTGAGAAACAACTCAACATACAAGGTTAACTAAATATGTTTGTTTCCAAGCAAATTGTCAAACATGGGTTCAGGGTTGTTATAAGATACTCCATAGTAGAATAAATCATACACAAATGGTTAAATGATACAAAAATGAAGGTATTACTGATAAATTGCAAGTTAGTTTAATGTACTTTATGCATTGGATCGATAAGAATGCGAAATACATAAACTTATTATCTTGTTTGTGGAATATCAAATGTGACTTTTACTTGATGATCATTAATGATTAAAGAGATCATCCATTGATAACCATGCTATAAATGAAGAGAATAGAACAACAAAACAGAAAAAGAAAAAGAGACAAGAACTTGTTAACGGAGTTCACCAATCGTTGGCTACGTCTTCGGGCCCGCTTCCAAGTGGAGGACCTCTTTATTGCTCTTTAAAATGCTCAAAGTTCTCTTACATAGGCTCTTTGCTATTAAAAAACATGCTTCAGATTTGTTGTGCAAGACCTCCTTGCTTAGATTCATACATGCATCATCAAACTCCTCTCAAAAACATGGCAAAAATGCCTCTCAAATCATGAGAAAAGGCCAAAAATTACAAGTTGCTCCTTCAATTCCCTGCATCAAAAATTTCCTCAAAGCTTCAAAAATCTTGGTTTATATAGTTTTCATGCTCATATGATGGATCTCAACTTACCCTGAAGATCTAGCCTCTTTCTGGGATCAAATCTCCCTCCAAATGGCCAAGATATCCTCAAAAAATGAATTCTAGTCATTATATCAGGCAAACATCAATCAAAATTACATAAACAGGGTAAAAAAACCCAATTTTACCATAAATATGGGATAAATCTCCCAAATCACAGGCTCATGCCCTCTTTACATGGTCACATGCACTAATTTTGTCTAAGTGCTAGCCCAAAGGGCTAAGCGTTGGCCCTTAAACAACGCTAGCACCTAGATTTGTGGTGCACTCCACGTGACCTCCCCTTTAAATGCACGTTTGTGGTTATGTTGGATAGTCTGCACCCCATGCTTGGACGATGGGTCATATTACATATC
>ML792522.1:408466-428681 GCA_009831015.1 Picea engelmannii
GCTTCAAACCTTCTCCTACAACCACATAAAAAATGAGATAAATTATGTGATTAAAAGGACACTTTACAATACACCATAAACATTATATTCCCTTCTTTCAAGAAAACTTATAACTGAGTGTTGGGTTAGTTCAAAGATAATCATGTGTGGTTGTAGATAATCATCCTAAAAACTGCATGTGCCAAGTCTCAAACTCAAAGGAAAGATTAGTGATTTAGTGATTCAAGTTAAAAATTCGAAATTGAGGAGTGCAGTGAACATGGGAGAGAATAAATATGAATACCTTAAGCACAACATGCAAGAAAGATGATGAAAAATTTAAGTTATCCATTCATAAAATCCTAAAAAAAAAACTCATTCAACATAATCATTAATCACTATCAAACCCCCAACTCCCTCAAAGTAGATAAAGAGTTAACATTAGGCTCAAGTCGTAGAGGATTAGGCATTAAAGTTTAAATTTTAGTAGTGGGCCCCTTTTCTTTCATTTGTAAAAGCAAAAAATAATGGGGTTTGTTATGGCCTCAACAATAGCACTAGGTTCCACATCAATGATACACTTTCCATTATCCTACTCTAAATCAGAGTATAAGTTGGGGTCTGACTCTTTTTCTTTAATCTTTGGAAACAATGAATATTTTTAGCAGCATTCATTAGTTTTGTGTGAGGTTCTTTTGTCGAACTCACACCATTTCTAGTGTCCTTCATCTTATCGTCACCCTTCTTTTCCCATGACTTGAACTAATTATATTGAGTTTGAAATTCCTTTCTATATCCCTTTTTCAGTGAGTTAGGGATTCCTTTTTCATGCTTCTATTGTTGCATATTTACAAAACTGAACTCTTGCTTATTTTACTACTTACATTTCTGCTCGATTTTGACATCATATCGATAAGCGATTCTGAGTGATGAGACTTATAATAAATCATCTATGTTTGGATGTACCTATGAATACCATTGTGGTACTTAAAAAATAGGTACCACTTGAAGTATTTGATACCCAACTTTGAGTGTAAGGTATGGAATATGTTAGTGTACTTTGATATTGTCTTGTCTCTATCCTGACGCAAAGTGATCCATCTCATGTATTAGTAATCATAGTTTCTAACGGGGTAGAATTCCTCCTTGAGGGCATCAATAAAATATACCAAACTAGTTCCTATCCAAAAATTCATAGACTCGTCTTCCTTATGTCTCTCCAAGTAACATTCCCACCAATCTTTGACATGGGGGAGAGATTTAAGGACAATGAAGGTGATATATTTTATTGTCAATCATTTTTTGAATAGAATAATACCATTCTAATAGATTCAACCATTTCTCCAAATATATTCATCCATCTGGCCTTCAAATAAGGGGATACCAAATTTAACTTGTGCCTTGAAGGGTGTTGCACCTCCAAAATGGTTTCTTGTTGAAGGTGCCCCACCTCCTATCGACAATTTTTGAAGGAGTTAGGTGAATTTTTCCATCATATCATTCCATTTTTTCATGAGGGATTCCTTGAGAAATACTTTAAAAGTATCTCCAACTTCTTCATCTCTATTTTATTCCACCATGGGAGGTTGTTTGCACCAGTGAGAGTGATCATCCCTAAGTGAAACTAGCTTGATACCCCAACTTTCTATACCTTGACTGCATCAAGGACATGCACAGATAAATACCAAGAATAATACTACTCTAATACCATTGATTTGTATTATATTGTGAAAAAAATGAGATACAAACAAAATTGTATAAAATAACACAAAAATACAGTGAAACCCAACTTCTATTCATGAATAAAATAGAAGAATAATATAGAACACAAACTAGTTGGAATGGGGGTAGCTAATATCTGAAGAGAAAGATATGTTGAATATGCTCATTCACCAAAATATAATACAATGGGCCACAATAATTTCCTTTTAACATCAAGTAAGAACCCTAAAGGTCCAAAACCGTAACCCTAGAAGGTGAAGCGCCAAAAGGTTTATGATCCCTAAGGTGGTCAGTTGATACATCAAATTACTAAGGGAATAATGTTTTCATACAATTTCCATTTGGGGAGTTTAGTATCTCATTGGAAATATCTATTTGAGGAGTACCATTATTGGCAGGTCCTAGGCATGCCATGGAAACCACATGCCCCTCGAATGGAAAAAAAAACATCGTTTAGGGCCTCAAAATGACCCCAAAAGTTTAGGAAATGAAAATCATAAAAAAAAAAAATCCAAGATGGAGAACCATGATGAGTCAGCGAAAGAGGTGGGTGGCCACTGATATCCACCTATATCCATCATTCCCTTCAATACTTACTTATCATATTCTAATGGTTCCATGAGTGAATTCCTATCAAGCATTTTACTTTTGATTGATGGAGAAACAATGCATAATAGTTGAAACATTGTTAACTAAACATTATTTCCCCTATTGGGAGCCTAATGGTTATTGAGGAATAAGGATTTAACCTTACTATGTTCCCCTTGGTTGATCTTCATGAGTGGTCGTATTTGTAGCCTACCCTCAAAGGAATGTGCAACCTCAAATTAAAAGTGCCCTACACTTAAACTTAGTCCACGAAAGCAGTGCCAGTAGGTCGAACAACAGATGTTGTTCCACCTCTCTTTATTGTACCCGGTATACCTCCATATAACCCCATTACCTATGTGTGGATAAATCGACAAGAATTTTGCCTATGCCCTCATTCACTACATCATTTCATCAATAATTCCATAATTCATATCAAATATACAAGAAATATTCACAAAATCATTATTGTTTCCTACTCAATCCAAAGTCCAATAACTTGTCGATGAAATTCCACATCAATTCTCCCTTATAGTTTCCTATCACACTATGAAAACTATTAGTAATATATTTGTAATTTAGTATGTCTATATCTCATTTTAAATCATCAATATAAATAAATCATTATAATTCATTTAATCATATTAATTCATATATGATTCATCTAAACATCTTATGAATATATAATTTATGCATTAAATCATAATCATATTTACTCAATAATAATTAAAATTCAAGTTTCATCATCATAATAATAGTCAAATAACTAGGTCATTTGTAAAAAATTACCCTCAAATAATAAGTCAAGTCTATCATACTAATCAAATAAAGAGGGGAACTACATATTACAAAATCCTACTAATAAAATTTATATGTTTTTTGGGATCTATGGATGGATAGGAAGTTAAGGCTTGGATAGAAAATATTTCCATGTGATTTTCCGTGAGGAATTACACTTCCAACCTCAAGGTCTGTATTGGCATATTCTGATAGAAAGGAAGTTCCTTATTGTGGTGGAAGACTCTACTACCACAATTATGGATGGATATATCTAAGGTTTCCTAGGAGTTAATTGAGGATCATTTTAGAGAATGTTATTTTTTTGAAGAATTCATGAAGAAACAAGTGAATGAATCCAATTCACTAATACAAGGAAAAATATTAGTGTCTGAGTATGAGACATGATATATGAAACAATTTATGTGTGCCCCACATTTGAATACTAATAATTTATGAGCCAATAAGTTTTTTTATGGGATAAATTACAATATTAGAGACAAGAGGAAATTAAGAGGGACATTATAGCTAAAGAGGAGATTTCAAGTGGTGGTCAATATAGATCATTGATACCTTTAGGCTTAGGATTACATAGTTTGACACTATCACCATTAGTTATCACCATGATACCTATGACAATATGCATATTTGTGTTGAGGGAATCGACTATTGGTACACTGAGATATCCAATAGGAAAGTAGAGACCACCTTACAACCACTAGTACAACATACTCCATTGATGCAACAAACTCGTCCTACACAACATAATAGTGGACCTACCATTTCTCAATCTTGTAGCAAGAGTCAAACTCCTAAGAGGGGGTGTTGGACATGTGGAGGACCACATTTCAAGAGGGATTGTCCTAGATCATAGAGTGGAGCTAGAAAAGAGAAGAGTCAAATGACAGTTGGAAACTAAGGAAAAGATCATATGATTTATGTAATGGTAAATAACCACCAGGATGAACAAAATTCCATGGTATTGGAGACTTTAGGTAAGATTAATGACCTTAGTTCACTACTACATATGGTGTTGAATTCTAAAGGGGAGTTTCGATGGTAGAGATAAAATCGATCATACTATCGGACATTACTAAATAAATATCAAAATTTCATTTTTTTTTTATCTTGGTGCCGCGACGTCCGTCGGTATTGTGACATAGTCCAATCATCATCAACATTTTGATCCATAGTCTATTGTTAATGCAAGGGCCACGTGGAACCCCGTCATCAAACACATATCATAGAGGAATGCTTCTAAAACTACGAGTGATAACAACTCACTTGAGGACATGTAAAGCTAATTATGATCAAATTATGTCAACACCGCATGTATTGAGGTTGTCCCCATAGGGATCATATAAATATATAGGAGTTCTCAAAAAATTCTACATTTTTTGTTTTTTTGCGGGAATCAGGTGATATAAAATTTGTAAGTAGAGTGATAGGAAAGGAGAGGCTTGTTATATCAGAGACAATAGGATAAATATTCAGAGCTGACAAAGGTGTGGGATATGTATTTCACCTTGATGACCAATTTTGTAAGGGAGACTGTAACTGTATGATGTCTATCTCGATGTAAAGATCCTACTGTTATGAAAATTTTATGGAATATCAGTATCATTTTGACTCGTAGTTCTCTTATATGTGATGTTTTTTTGTGATATTTATTGTTTTTTCTATAATCTTTAAGATATAATTAATTCATGTTTATAATAATGTATGAATCTACCTAGAGGAAAATCATAAGGTGTGGCTAAGAGGTGAAAATTGAATGGGGGTTATTTCTAAACTATGGAAGGGGAAATACCCTAGTGCAAAAAACATGAAATAAGTACATTTATTTTGCTAAAAAATAGATCTATGAAAGAGGTTATGTTTGGTAAATAGTTGACAATGGAAGGGTTTGTTAGAGTGGAAAATGCCCATATTAAGGGTTCCTTAGGATCTATATAACCTTTCATTCTTGGGGATACATCATCCCCTTCAAAAAATGAGCCTTGAAAAGGGTTATTGATCTGAATAAACCTAACATCCTCCTCCTATAAGAGACAATGTCAAATGGGCATAAAATGGTTAGCTATCTAATCAGTTTGCTTGGGGGTTGGAAGTTTAAATTCATTGATTATAGAGGAAGGTATGTGGTTATCATTAGAAAGTTATACATCTTTCTATACCTTTGTTTGTGCAATTGGAAACTTAAATCCTTTTGCTGTGGAAAAATACCAAAATTTGTTTTGTAGGACAAAGAGGTTAATTTTTTCCGTAGTGTAAATTGCATGCTAGGCTATAGTAAAATGCACCCTAAAGTATGAAAAATCATTAAATTTGACCGGTTCAAATTGTAAATGAGTTTCTAATCCATTTTACATAAACATGTATACTTAGTTTTTCGTTTGGATTCATAAAAGACTATGTTGCGCAAAAATAGGAAACATATGCCTACTAAAACCGTAGAAATTCACAACTTATTTGTAAAATGTAATTCAAGGTTTGATTATAATGTATATTTGAGTTGTGCAAGTTTTTGAGGGTGAGGTTTATCATATTAGACCCAATCATGTTGTTAATTTTGTAATTGAAATTTTAAAAATGGTTGATGTGAAAAAGAGGTAAAATTTTCCTTGTAAATTTGAAGGTCAAAGCTGTACTAAGTGATGAAATTAAAATGCACGCCCACACTTCCCTGTAGCACCTAAAATTGTTTTATAATTTGTACGATGGATATATCTATATTTTGTATTTACCTATGTCATATAAAGTGAAATTTTATAACATAAGAGGTTGATTTTAGGAACCTAGATTTCAAATTTCATGTAAATATGAAGTCAAAATTTTATTAGAGTAAAATGCACGCCCCTGTCTCAATTTTGACCCAAATTGAGTGGGTCAACTTGAAGAAGTTGTAATTTGTGAATTTACACCTTGAAATAGCCTTATATTGGCAATTCTAGACTAAAAAATAACTAATGTAACAAAGGATAAAAATTCCCTTGTAAAACTGAAGGCCCAATTTATTAAAGTTGGCTATATGAAAGTGGATGCCCAAATTGGGAAAATGTTGCATTTGTAGCTTGTGTATGTATTGTAATTTGGATGCACAATTATTGTATTACAAGCCGTATTCATACTTGATACATATAGGTTTCATATTCATTACAACAAATATAAATCTATGCAATTACCATTGTTATATCAAAATGTCAAGTATGGGAAACTAGTTATGTTTTACTCATAAATATTGCAAACAAGATGATAATGGTTTTTTATGTGTATAACTCAATCTCAAGTAAGTTTTAAAGTATTACATGCATTGATATGTGACTATACACATCCATACATGTCAATAACTATATATCACACTCATGCATGTCATTATCTGCATAAAATAAAATACATCGTTAATAAAATGTCGAAACAATGTTATATATTGCATCGTTAAATGTGATTAAATGGAGTACATGGTATATTAACCAATGATATTTTTTATCTTCCCTAGGCTTCCTGGGAGGCTTCTTCAAGCCCTTCTCTTGATATGAAGAAAAATATGCAGAGCCTCTCTTTGTTTTTCTAGAAGATTCTGATTGTTTTGTAGCTGTAGTAGGCACATGCTGTAATTGTTTCTCTAGATATTTAATTTTATTTGCATAATTTTGCAATCTCTCTTGCAATCTTGTTTTTTCTTCTGATTTTTTTTTCAACAAATTTGTATTCTTCTTATACTTCTCGTCACTGGCCTTTTGATTCTTTCTAAGTTATTTTTTTTCTATTTTCAGTTTAGATCAAATTTCATCCAATTGACCCTTGATTTTTTGTACTTCATTCTCAAGCTCTTTTTCCCTCAAATATTGTTTCTCTGATGCAATCGAAAAAAATGGCATCGCATAAATTAATGTTGTACTCTGTAATTTTTGTTGCAAATCAACAATTTTGGCTTTCAACATTTGTATCTCCACATCACATCCCAAATGTTGTTCCTTTCAGTTCTACAAGAGTTCATTATTGGGCTCTTTAATATTTACATCTCTCTCAACTATGCCATATTCAATGATTCCACCAATGGTGATGGGAGATAGAGATCAACTAGAGCACTAATTAATACTTTAGATTCCTTATACATCTTCTCTTTTCCTTCTCTAGACTTTTCCAAGTGTTTTGAAGGAATTGTTTTTTTTGGACTGCCCTCGCTTATATCTTTACCCTTACCCATACCATGAATTTGACCTCTATCTTGATGTTTTCCACCTTCTTTGCTATGAATTTCTATTTCCTCTTCAAGTTATGTACTCTTCTCTTTTGCTGCATTGCCCTTACTTTTACCTTTTCCCATATCCATACCCTTACTTTTACCTACATCCTTACCATTTCCACCTATTTTAGCAAGAATTTGTATTTCCTTTTTAAGTTCTCTAATATTCTCATTTTATTTGAAAAGTGTCATCTTTTTCTAATTCCACTTATTATCTTGGTTACGATTTTCTTTCTTCAAATTGTGTAGTTTGTTCTTATATTCTTTAATCTCTAAATTATGATTCTGATGTAGTTGTTTCATTGTGTTTTCAAATTCATCTCTATATAGTTGAATAAGTCCATATTTCTCCTTCAAACTATTTTTTAATACATCCACCTCCAGATTACTTGCAGTATTCATTGGAGGTATTTTTAAAACTTGTGGTTTTCTCTTCAATTCTTTTTCAATATTTTCAATAGTTGTATATTTAGCCAATGATGTTTCGTACATTTCCTTAGCATCATCAATATCCATATTAGATTCCTCTATAATGAGGGATACCTCTCTTTATAATTCAAATATAATAGGATCTTTGCCCTGTATTTTTCTCTTTGATTCTTGTGCTTTCCTTGAAATTGCATTTTCCATATTTCTAATTTTGTTTGAGCATTCCATGTTAACGAAGTGTTGCATTTCACACTTTTCCTTCCATGTGTATATAGAGGACTAATCCTCCATTTCAAGAAGTTGTCTATAATGCATCATTATATTTAATGCCCCAAAAATAAATTTGTTATCAAAAATGTATGTTGGACTGTTCATATTTGAACTTGCAGAGGTAGAATCAAATCCCATAACAAGGGCATTTTACTCAAGTAATTCCATTTTAGGAGAAATGATATCAATTATAGTTTCTAAAGTAACAAAAATATCATCATTTATTTTTTCCATATAATGGTCTATACCTCCTTGCTCCTCATCTGCATTCATAGATTCATGTATGTCTCTTAAAGTTCTGACAATATTAACTTCATATTCAGAAACTCTATCAGAACTGATTTCCACACCATCAACTGTAGTCTCTTCAGGTACTTCATCAATGGGTTTATTTATTTTTTATCTCCTAATGTAGGTTTTAAGAGGTATTGTTTGGTCATTGGGTCGATATTAATCAATAATTTTTTGCAGCGTGCTTGGGAAACTGAACTTAATACTCCTTTTTTTACTTTCTTCAAGGGCATGATGTATTTTTTTTAGCCAATAGGTGAGGTACATATACAACCCTGTATTCAACCCAATAAATGACTAGCCTCATGCAGTCACCATAAATATCATTCTTATGATAATTCATAATTGTCCTTAGGAAAATTTGAATCAAAGATTGGTATAGTCCCTAGGGAACATCTAGCATTCTTAAACTGTTCCTCGGAACAAATACCTTTTTCGCACATATTTTAGTGGTAATCTCTATCTTTTCTACCTTGGGGTTTTTTCTGGAGTTAAATGTTACTCCCCCTCTACATGGAATTTTTGTTTCTCTTGCAATAAAATCAACATCTAGGTAAATGCTCTGGCTAAATAGTTTTAGTTCCATATCTATTTCATCATAATTAGCCATGGCCATATATACTTTATCATTTTCAAAATGGAAGTTTCCAAATATAAATTCAAAAAACTATGCTCTTCTCAAGATATTTATCATAATTGTTGGACAATTCGTTATGTCTCTCCATGCTTCAACACACTTCTAGAATTTGTTGATAGTGAAATTTTCATCCTGGGAATCACTTGTTTCAACTATTGTTCCCATGGTAGAGGATACCCTTGTTTCAATTACGTCCATGGTTTTATGGGTTTAAAGTTGAAATAGTTTTTTGAGCAATTCCCACTAACATGAATGGAAGTTGTGGAATGCACACTCATGATGAGGAAAGACTTGGAATGCAATTGTTTTTTTTTTAAATAATTTACGTATTATTTGTGTATTTTTCTATAAAACATTTTTGATAAAAAAAAAAGTAAATTAATCTTTATGGATAAGATATTATTTATCACAAATAATACTTTTACAAAACTGGACATCCATTTTTATAAGCACTATCAAGTAGATTTGTATCATTTTTTAACAATGGACTTGGGATTTTTGAGAATTTATTAAAAGTTTCCATCCTAAAAATGAGGGGAAGTACTCAAGGGTTTTCCTAGCCGGGCTTTGTAACTTGAAAAATAAAAAAATTATTTCCAGAATGTGTTCGGGTAATTTTGAAAGAAAAATTACAAATGTTGTTGACTATAATACAAACATGCACACTCAATCTCAAATTAAATGGTAATAAATATATCTTGCATGCATTTGAAATCAAGCATAGGTATGGGACACTTACAAGTACTTCAAGTTTCTAATATTATAGGACTTGAGAAACAACTCAACATACAAGGTTAACTAAATATGTTTGTTTCCAAGCAAATTGTCAAACATGGGTTCAGGGTTGTTATAAGATACTCCATAGTAGAATAAATCATACACAAATGGTTAAATGATACAAAAATGAAGGTATTACTGATAAATTGCAAGTTAGTTTAATGTACTTTATGCATTGGATCGATAAGAATGCGAAATACATAAACTTATTATCTTGTTTGTGGAATATCAAATGTGACTTTTACTTGATGATCATTAATGATTAAAGAGATCATCCATTGATAACCATGCTATAAATGAAGAGAATAGAACAACAAAACAGAAAAAGAAAAAGAGACAAGAACTTGTTAACGGAGTTCACCAATCGTTGGCTACGTCTTCGGGCCCGCTTCCAAGTGGAGGACCTCTTTATTGCTCTTTAAAATGCTCAAAGTTCTCTTACATAGGCTCTTTGCTATTAAAAAACATGCTTCAGATTTGTTGTGCAAGACCTCCTTGCTTAGATTCATACATGCATCATCAAACTCCTCTCAAAAACATGGCAAAAATGCCTCTCAAATCATGAGAAAAGGCCAAAAATTACAAGTTGCTCCTTCAATTCCCTGCATCAAAAATTTCCTCAAAGCTTCAAAAATCTTGGTTTATATAGTTTTCATGCTCATATGATGGATCTCAACTTACCCTGAAGATCTAGCCTCTTTCTGGGATCAAATCTCCCTCCAAATGGCCAAGATATCCTCAAAAAATGAATTCTAGTCATTATATCAGGCAAACATCAATCAAAATTACATAAACAGGGTAAAAAAACCCAATTTTACCATAAATATGGGATAAATCTCCCAAATCACAGGCTCATGCCCTCTTTACATGGTCACATGCACTAATTTTGTCTAAGTGCTAGCCCAAAGGGCTAAGCGTTGGCCCTTAAACAACGCTAGCACCTAGATTTGTGGTGCACTCCACGTGACCTCCCCTTTAAATGCACGTTTGTGGTTATGTTGGATAGTCTGCACCCCATGCTTGGACGATGGGTCATATTACATATCGTAACCATGGGCTAGGGCTTAGCCCCAGCCCCCCCTTTTTGCGACCATTCAATTAAATCATGTGGGCGTGTTGGTGTTGGGCCATTTCTCAAGTCGTTAGCTTGGTGGTTGGTCGTGGGTTCAAAACCCATTGACTCCAAACTTATTTTTGAACTTGCCATTCGATTTATGAATGGGTGCCATGTGGCTGCCCATGCCTGGGCCATGTGGCACCACCACATTTTCCCAAATATTTGCCACGTGTCCAATTCTGATTGGATCTGTCATCTGCCCAGTCAACAACTGCAGTTATGCCACATGTCTCTGCCACATTAACATCATTAAATAGATTTGGTGATGTCATGTTGATGTCAACATTGACTTTTTAGTTGTTTGAGAATCTGATCAGAGTGCGATAACTCTCACATACGGAGCTCGTTTGATAAAGTAAATATATGGTCAGAATCAGCGTGACGAGTCGGTCGCAATGGAATTGGTTTCACTCAACTCCAAGAACTTTCATTTTTTAGCATTTTCTGAGCCTGGGGAGCCTCCTGGATCAATAAACATTTATTTTCATTCATATTACTATGAAAACCATTCAAATGGGATAAGGAAGAACCATTTAGGGTTTAAGAAAACATAGGGTTGAATAACATGTCAAGGGCATACATTTTTATAATAGTGCAGGTGTGCATTTGTCAGTAACACGATGTGCATATTCCTCCTCACTATGTAAACATGCAATTACATGCCATTAATGTGAAATTTCAACATGAGATGTGCATTTTTCCCTTCCAGGTTGTGGATTTTCCTCAATACCTTGTTTTCATGTAATTTCATAAGGTCAACATACAATTACCAACATAAGGCATGCATTTTTCTTCCTAGGGAGTGCATTTGTCATTTTCTTTGTTTTCATGCATTTTATGTATTTTTCCTTCTGAGAGAATGCATTTTTAACCATGGGGCGTGCATAATTTATTTGAAGGAATGGATGTTTCATAATCCTATATATCCCTAATATAATCACACTAATTTCACCATTGGGTGTGCATTTCAACAAGGCTAGTTTTAACAATTTGACCTCTTTGTTTTACAAGGAAGTTTTTACTCTTTATGAACAACAAAGGTTTTTTGTCTAAAAATACCCACTGTTTTCTCTAAAATTAAATCATAAGGCATAAAATATTTTATTTCTTATTTTAGGATGGGTATGTTACAATTTCCCACCCATCCAATCCTCATTGTTTCCATTACTGATTTGTCATGCCAACCATTTGGAAAATAATGGAAGGAATAATTGGATTTCTTTTGTTGCATAAAGATGTAATTCAATCTTCTTGTAGTATCCACATCTAAAAATGCACAGTCACACATAATAAATACATGTTTTTCTTTTAAACTCTAATTTTTTCCCTTGTGTAAAATACATGCTAAACTTCACAAAAATGCATGCCCAAGTCTTAAAACATCTCCAATTTGAGTGATTCAATTTTTTGAGGGTGTATTAGATAATTTACACCTATATACATATTTTTATTTTAATTTTCAAACATAAATGTGGCTTCTGAGGCAAAATCTCCCTTGTTAATTGAAAGACCAAAATAGTAGAAACTTGAAAGGGACCTAATGGAAATGCATGCCCATGCTTCTATAAATCTATAAATTTAATTATATGAGATTCGGGGTGAATATAATAACATTATAAATCTACCTATATCACCCTAAGTATAGTTTCAAATGAAATAATACTTCTACCTTGAGACAAGATTGAAGACATTTTATAAAATGGAGCATAAAACTGTCTTTCTGTAAAATGCATGCCCAAGATTCATATGACCTCCAAATTGAGTGATTCAAATTGTGGAGTATGTATTTTATCATTTTACATATTTTAATACATTTATTTCTTCATTTTCAAACCAAAAACCCTCTTCTATGCATAGAGGCTAAAAACTACCTTGTAAATGCAAAAAAATGCATAAATGAAAAAATGCCTAACCAATCATGAAAAAAAGCATGATGAAAAATTCACTCCCTAGCAAGAAAAATCCATGCATGTAGTTGGTAATTTACATGTTACAAGTTACAGGACTATGTATATGTTGTAAACCCTAAAGACTGTATACTAGGGTGATATCTCAAGTTTTGTCCATTTTCCTAATTTCAATATTATCAGATTTTGACCAAGTGTGAAAGGTTGGAGGATGCATGCCAACCATTTAACAAAAATGTTTACAAATGTTGGAAGGATGTTCCCCAACATTTTGACGAAATGGAAACCATAAAATTGTTTCCCTTTCCTTTAATTCCTCTCATATGGAGTCATAGATCCTCTTCCTTTGTATTATGTGTATTATGTTTTTGGCCTATATAAATGCATTTAAATGTGTAAATTTGGTAGAATATATTTGTATATTGTACTTAAATTGCTTCATTGGATTTTGTTGTAACAGTTAGTTGCAATGCCATATAACATTACTCCATAGGAAAATGATAGGGTGCTTCAAAGGTTATTTGTGGAATTGGAAACAAAGGGTGATAGGAAATGTTATTGCCCTTGAAATCAATGCAGTGGATTCACTAGGAGAAGAATTTTAATAACAACAGCTGAAAGGCATTGTAGACAGTTTGGAAACATTGAAGAGGGGTATGAATATCATCCCTTGGTAACTTAGTAGTCATTATATTTTTTTGTATTGATTGTATTAGTATATCTTTCTATGATTTCAATATTCATTACATACGCTAATATCATTTGATTGATTGTCATTATAAATAAAGGGTGTCCTAAGTGGGATCTTGGGAATGTGCCAAGTAGTATAAGAAATATTGTTGTACATAATGAGGAAGATGGAGATAATATTGGAGATCAAGTTATTCCTATTGAAGAAGATAAAATTGATAATGGTATAGTTGATAATGATCGTATAAATAGATTGATCCAAGACACATTTTTTCCAATGGATGAAAATTTTGATGATATTCATGATGTACCTCTAATTCAAAACTTGAAACAACCCCTTTATGAAGGCTCAAGAACAAATATTATCTTTTCTATATTGTTGTTGGTGAACTTGAAGGTATTGAATGGTTTTTCAAACACTTCTCTCACCCAGATCCTAAGGTATGTAATATAATTCATCACATATACATAAAAGATCTATTTTTTTTTTGTTTCTCTATTCTTAGTGTTATTAATTAATGTGTAAATTAAGGATGCAATATTTAATATTAATATTCTTTACATTAACTAGTTATAGCTTGCATTGTAGATTGTTAGGTGAATTTCTCCTACTATCATCAAATACTTTACCTCACACATACTGAGAATTATCTGCCATTATGAAAGATATCGGAATGGAGTACAAATATATTGATGCATTTCCTAATGATCGTACTATATATCATGGACAATATGCATCGAAAATGAAATTTCCACAATGTCAAATAAGTAGATATCAAACCGATCAAGTAACACAACACGTTCCTCACAAGGTTCTTCGTCATATCCACATAATTACACATTTTCAATGACTATACAGGTGCCAAAGCATAGCAGGATTTATGGATTACCATGCACGAAAAATAAGTGAATACGGTGTTCTTCCAATTCCTGTAGATAGTTATGCATTTAGGAACATCAAAGAAAGATGGCCAATTTTTAAAGAAGAACCTCATAATTTTAGGCTTTCATTGGAAGCTGATAGTGTCAATCCATTTCGTGACCTTAGGTATATTTACTCAATGTGGCCTATTTTTGTTATAAACAATAACCTTCCTCCTTGGATTTCAATAAAGAGGGAGCACACAATGTTGGAAACAATTGTTCCAGGTATTTGTTTACAAATATTTTTTGAATGCAACATTTCATTTGTCTTGTTCATTGCATAACTTCTGATATATACATATATACAAAGTAGTAATGATGTGTACTTTCAATAAAATAGGTAAGTACCAAGTTAAATATATGAATGTATATATTGAGCCACTTATCAACAAGCTACTAAAGTTATGGGTTGGAATCACTATGTACGACATCTCTAAACCAATAGGCAAAAGAAATTTCAATTCCATGGAATACTTACATGGAAAATTCATGATGTTCCAAGGATAACACATTTTTGTGGTATGTAATGTACTAATTCACTTTAATAGTATATATATTTTTGAAAATATCATTAAATTTTTTAAAATAATTCCTTGGTATATAATTGATACTGACATTAATCTAGATGTTGTAGGCCTACAAACCAAGGGTAAATTTGCATGTCCAGTATGTGGTCCTAGGATGAAATATCACCATTCAACAAGTTTAGGAAACAAGGTGTTTTATGAGTATAGGGACTTCCTCCCTAAGAACCATAGGTATCGAACTACAAAAAAAAATCTTTTCAATTTCAAAGAAGAGATTGGAATAAAACATGAAGAATGACACCTCACCTATGGAAGTTGGAATACAACATAAATTTTCAAGGTAAGAAATTAATCTATGTATCATATATAATAATATTTTACAATTATAGTTTGTATTGAAATATGTTTACTGTATGTAACAATTATTGTTGCAATATTATTTATTTTTCATAAATGTCATCAAGGGATGAATGGGTTTCCAAGAGAAATGAAAAAATACCCTATACAATTCAACAGGTTGTGCTACTATGAACACCTACAAATATCTCATTTGTTTGATATAATGCATCTTAAGAAGAATGTAAAAGAAACATTCTGGAGAATCTTAGATGGAAGGAGTGACAAAGACATAATTGGAAAAAAATGTAGTGATATTCAGGAAGCCAATCATGCAATGAAAAATGTGATTAATTCAAATAGTGATGGACATCGAGATAGTCTTCCATGGTTATTTACAGAACAACAAAGAAAAGTGGTAAAAGAGGTCATTAGGAAAATTAATTTTCCCATGGGATTTGCTTCAAACATAAATAATATCTCAACAAAGAAAGGTAAATTTAGTGGGGTAAAAGCTCATGATTAGAATACCTTCATTAAGGTAATTATTTTGTTATATTTCTATATTGGTATACATATTTTTGGTATTTTTTTTGTTTACTTTTTTGTTACAATATGTATTACCTCTAATGTTTATAATGATTCTTTTTTTTTTACAGTATGTTCTACCAATATCTCTTCTAGAGAACTTTGACAATAAGATAAAACAAGTCATATATGATCTTGGGAAATGCATGAGGTAAATAACGATTTCCATGAAAAATATTCATTGCAAAACTTGTTAACATGTGTTTTACTTGAAATGTATACACTTAAAATTGCAGTCATTTGTGTTGGGCCCATGATTTGTACCCTTTTTTCCATTCATTTACCATATTTTGGTGATACTCTAAGTCATATTTTACCCTCTTTTGATAATATCTTTCCTGTTACTTCATGTTTTAACCCAAGGTACAACCATTTTTATGAATTGCACTATTTAATTAGTAATACGGGTTGTTTAGTATTTTCCTACTTGATTTCAGGTATACTAACGAGATGGGTTAGAATCATGTTCTTGCAGGATGAGAATATGTTGTGTCTATTCAAGACCCGATGTTGTTACTCCTTCTCGATCCTAGATGATGTTCATTTTTTATATGTTGTTACATCTAGATGTTTTCACTCTTGGAGCTATAACGCTACCACTTCCACCATCTTGTTGATACTTAATCATTTGGTCTTTGAACGATGCTCAAGAATAAGAGCAGACAAACACTAGCGTGGAAAGAACGAGTCACTAGAAGGAATGAGAAAGTACCATTAGTTGCAACTACTCAAGGATTTGATAATGTAACATAATACTATATTTTGTACAACAATTGTAACAACAATAATGTGAAACATATCCTATGTTATGTATTTATCAGATCCGATATTATATTTGTAAAAGACTATTATTTAAGAATGCATAAATTATAGGAACCCTCTCGAGTTAAGGAGGTTGGAATAATATAGAAACATGTTGTGTGATAGTCGTCTATAGAACATGTTGTATCATCTATTTTATTATAATATGATTATACTAGTTCATGATATCCGAGCATCAATTTGTGAGTTGTTTCAACACACCTGATTGGCAAAGGAAGGGCCCCCTTTGCTAATCAAGTGTTGCAATTTCATTTGTTTTATTAAGTAGAATCATTATAGTGTGTTTTGTAATCTTAGTGTTGTAATTATTTCTTGTTTGTGTGTATTGTTACTTATCCCTGATTGTTGTTAATTATACGGGTTGTTACTTATAGATTTTAGTCAATTGTTGGAATTGAGAATCTATGTGGATGTTGTTACTTCTTCCATATTATAGTCTCATTGTGGTTTCTTCACTATTGTATTCTTTGTTAATAGATAAAATTTATTATTAAATTATATCAGGTGGATTGTCTTTAAAATTATCATGAGTCCAAGATTGGTCAAGAGTGTTATTAGAATGCTTTTTATTTTGCAGTTAATATTTCCTTTAAGAAAGAGTGGTGTGGAAAGAGAGTGATTTTCCTTTCATTGTGTGTTACATGAATCAAATGTGGTTTTCCTTTTATTAAGGAATTGTTGGATTCAGTGCAATTTCCCTTGTTCATGAATTTTCATAAGGTTTTAACAAAAAAAATTGAAAGTGTGCTTTCTTTAAAGACATAATAGATTGGTTAATATTTCATCCATTTACTACACAATCATTAGAATCGCCAACACTATAGAGGAACTTGCATCCTGCATAGAATTTTCACATAGACTTGAAACAAAAGATGATACCTGGATTGATAATTAATGTGAGTGTTGTTTATTTTTCCTAGAAAGAACTGGGGCTAAGAAAAGAATCAGGGCTGTAAGGAGAACCTTCTGTAGTAGGAAAACCTAAGTTTCAAAATATAACAGAGGGACATGGGGAAACAGGGGAACCTACACCATATTATCAAAGTCTAGTACATGGAGCAGCCCCTAAAATTATTATTTTAGATCAAGGAAGTTCCACCAAAACGTCAACACCAGAAACAAAGGAACCCACCAAAGACACAAAGTCAACAAATGGGGGAGTAACTTCCATGGAAATTGGGAATTTTCTAGAAGATTTTAAAACCGAAATCCTCGAGATTCTATCTTCACGGTTGGATGTGTTTCAATCTAAATAGAAATATTTGGAGGCTGAGAGGGAACTTGTCATTTTTTGTCTAAAATGTAGAATGAAACACTCTTTAAGAGAATTCCAAATGATTGGTGTTGAAGTATGTATAATTTTCGATCAAGATCATCCTACATAATCATGTCCATCCTTAGCTATGCTAAAGGTGGTCTACCGGGGCACCAACAAAGAAGATGAACCATCTTAATTTATATCTTCTAAGAATCCATGTCAGTAACAACCTCTAGGTATGAATCATGATCCTTCTATATGTGTCGATACTTGGAATAATCAGTATAATCCTCAACAAACACAACTTTTCAATCCTCACTGGAAGATCCCCCAACAATTTTAATATCCCTCATCTTAGGTATAGTGGTCGGCCCAATCTGTTCAAAATTCCCCTTGGCCACTAAACTAGAGAAATCCCTCTTTCCCTATACAACAATTTCCAGCACCCCAACCATAGTTACCTTTACCATTACCTCCAGAATTTTCTATGCAACCACGGTTGCAACTTCCTATGAATGTGCCAATGAATACCTCAATGAATATTCTTGTGATTCAACCTCAATTACCTATACATGCCAATAGGAATTTAAAAAGTAAGATGGTTCAACAAGTTGAAATGTCAACCTTCCCATCCTATAGTATTGGACCCCTTGTATGTAGTGATGTACACCTTACGTCTGGGAGGGTAATTTTCCCAGAAACTTCACCAATAATCACTGAACAATTGGAGGAATAACCCCTACCTCCTGAAACAGAAAAACATCATGAAGGAAATGAAAACTCTACACATGTTGCGATTCTAGGAATAAAAAAAAAAGAAACAAGTGGTTGTTACTCATGTTGGATTACTGATAGGGGGGGTGAATTAGTAATAGAGCAATTTAATCCTTTTTAACCATATAATCCAAGTGTTATATCAATGAATCATTATCACCCAATAAATGCAGATTAAATAAGAAATGAACAAATAAACAAACATACACATACAGAGTACACCAGTTTTTTACGTGGAAACCCAAATCGAAAGAAAACCACGGAATGTGTTTTCTTATATGTCTTGAAGAATTACATTTATTGGAAGCACCAACTTCCTTTGTTTTCCAGTTGCAACTGGAAGGAGGCTCCAACCCCCTAGTTTCTCAGGCTACAACCTAAGGGAAGCTCCAACTCCCCAATTCTATGTCTACAACCAGAAGGAGGTTACAACCCGCTATGTTCTCTGGCTACAACCGGAAGGTGGCTACAACCACCTGTCCTTGCCCCATCCTGCTACCCTGAAGTAGAAGTAGAATGATGAAACCACTGTCAACCTGTCACTATGAGATATACCACTGTAAACCTGTACCAATAAATTTGAACCATGCATCAACCTGTACCTCAACCTATAATCAACCCGTACCATAAACAAGTGCATCAACCATGCACCAACTTGTACCAAATAACCTGTAATAAAAGTATACCATAAATAAGTGCATCCAACCATGTACCAAGTATGTACTAATCATCTGTCAACTACTCATCAAATATGACTCATCAATATGTACCAGCATCATCAACTATACACCTCATGTATGTGCCAACTCATCAACTACTTGTCTCAACCATGTACTCAACATGTACCTCAACCAAAATCCCTCATCAATTTCATCATCCAAATATTATTTTTAGCTCTATAATAGACCTGGTGTATATGATCACATTCCTACAAACCTTCCTAAACTTCAACAACAAGAGACTACCATTTTCATCAAACTTTTCTTTAGTCTCACATGCCTAGTTTTAGATTAGTCAACAACCCTAACTTGAAGTAATCATAACTTTTTACCTGTAATGTATAAAGATCTGAAACTGATACACAATGTTCCTCAATGTGTTTTGTGAAATTCCTCCAGGTGTCACTACTTAGAACCTTTCAAAAAGGGTTTATAGCACAAATGTCATACCTTGTTGAATTCTAGCTTATTCTAGAGAGCGACCTTGTAGAGCATGCCCTGCACAAAATATTTGTTGAATTTATCTGAAACTATGACACAACATACTATAGAATTTACCCTAACCAACAAATTTGGTTTCACTGAATTTGGATCTTAGAAAGAACCATCAAAATAATTTATTCTTCCTTGCATTTTGGCCTTCTTTTCTTCACCTTGCCTCAGAATTGCGTCTTAAATATCCTTGGTTAAATCAAACACCTATAGATATTCAATATTCTCAAGTGTGATTAAAATGAGAGAGCCTTGCCTCTTATTTATACTCTCCAAGTAGCTTCCTTAAAAACATCTTCTAGGTCACTTGGCCCCACTTTCCTTATTTTAGGGTTAACCCAC
>ML792522.1:428731-441187 GCA_009831015.1 Picea engelmannii
ATAATACACTCATTACTTCACTTTATTATTTACCTTTTAAAATATCTTAAACCACTTTGACTACTTTGACCTTTTGGGGCTTCTATATGACATATGAGGGTCCTCCAACTTCGTAAGGCCATAACTCTCAAACCGTGATGAGTTATGTGACATTCCACATACCACCAGAAATGGAATGACATGTACTATCCATATATAATAGTATTATCTAAAAATATATCATAACTCATACCGTTATCCATCAAACAAACTTGGGTCCATTACCCAAACCTGGGGTCTCTAACTTCTCAAGGCCATAACTCTCTAACCGTGAGGAGTTATGTCACATTCCACATACCACCAGAAATGGAATGACAAGAACTATCAATATAGGATAGTTTACCTGACAAATTCATTGTCCTTCATCTCATTATTCCACAATTAAGTATGGGTTCTCTTACTCCGCAAAGCGTCTTCCCATGAGGGATTTCACCATAAGGGGACCACTTTGGAGTTCATCCATCTTTACTTATTATCAACCATGACAAGAAAATAATGAGTCATATTTACATCAAACAATCTTAGGTACATTACCCAAACCTTTTTGTTGCGGGGCTTTCTTCAAGAGTTGACATCAATGACAACCAACCTTAATCAACAGTCTCCCCCTTTGGCATTGATGGAAACACTCTGATGCAATACTGAAATCATATCACTCATGCTCCCCCTAGAACCATGCCTCTGTCTTCTATATCTGATAAATTTGCCTCTGTCTTCTGCATCTAATAAATCTACTCCCCCTGGAACCATGCCTCTGTCCTCTGCATCTAATAAATCTATCCCCCTTTTTCATCAATGGCAAAGGTATATTTCCATTAGGGGCTGCTCCTCCTAATTGAACTGTCCTCTTATGGTGCTTCCTAGTATACATCTAAGACATATAAGATAAGCATTCAAAAATTATTCAAAAAGCATTCATTTTGGAGTAGAAATAACTCCAAGTCTTTGGCGAAGATATTCAAAGGCTTCCCATGGAAGTGGTTTTGTAAAGATGTCTACCACTTGTTCTTTTGTGCCCAAATACTCACCTCTGATGTTCTTTTCTGCAACATGTTCCCGTAGAAAGTGATACTTGATTAGAATGTGCTTCATCTTGGAGTGCATCAACGGTTTTTTTGAGATACTGATGGCACTTGTATTATCACAATATATTGGAATGGGATCATCATACTCAACCTGTATATCTGTCAAAAAAAATTTCATCCAAAGAACCTATGCACAACATGTTGTTGCTGCAATACACTCTTCCTTGACTATAGATAGAGATACTAATGATTGTTTCTTTCTTAGCCATGATACCAAACACTCACCTAAGTAGAATGTTGCTCCACTAGTGCTTCAACGATCATCAATACCACCTGCCCAATCTGCATCTATGTAGGCAATAAGTGATAGATCTTTTCCTTTTGGATACCATAATACAAACTCTTTTGTTCCTTTGAGATATCTGAAAATCCTCTTTACTGCTAATACATGTGATTCCTTTGGTGATGCTTGAAATCGTGCCACCTGTCCAATTGATTGCATTACATCTGGTCTGGATGTTGTCACATATAGCAGGCTATCAATCATTGACATGTATTGCCTCTGATCTGTAGACTTCGAATCATCATCTTTGCTCAACTTACAACTAGTTTGCATGGGAGTGATAACTTGTTTGCAATCTTCCATTCCGAACCTATTTAGCATTTCTCTGATATACTTGGTTTGAGAAATAAAAATTCTTTGGTTGCTTTCATGTATCTGAAGTCACAGAAAGAAGGATAGTTCTCCAAGTAATGACATTTCAAATTCATTCTGCATGTCTTTTGAAAATTTCTGGCTTAACCTGTCATCATCACTACCAAAAATAATATCATCAACATAAACATCAATTAATAAAATATTACCTTGACTTACCTTGATGTAGAGGTTGTTGTCTGCACTTCCTTTTCGAAACCCTTCCTACTGCAGATACTTATCTGATGCAGGAGCATCGCGACTATCAAAGCAAGTGTGGAGCCAGCGCATGTGTTTTTGAACACATGACATATAAGCTTGATAACTTTTTGAATTTTCATTAAAGATGAAGCGCCATATCCTTCAATGGAACATTTATGAAGGAGCACCTGTTGTATTGTATCAGACCTTGAGACTTACGCTCTTGTCTAAAATAGATAGGAGGCATTTAATAGATTTAGTGCAGGTAGATAGATGTTTAAGTCTAGATTAGATAGTTTCAGATTTCGAGAGGGAAAACGGATATAGACACCCTCCTTTGTATCATTGTAACATGAGCAACATTCGGAAAAAAAAAAGAGCAAGCAGGGAAATCTATGAAGAATACCCATGTATAGATTTGAGTTAATAGAACAAATTCTTTGATTTAAATTCATGTCTGGTGTCATTTCTCTATGTATGTGGTTAATGTGCTCTTGAATGTTTGTTTTTTGGATATGCATTTGCTTTGAAGATGCTGTGCATGTGATTTCAGGGTTTTGAAACTGAAGTTTGAGAAGGAAGAGAATGAGTTTCAATTGTTTCTCTATCTGAGTCAGGAGATTCCTGCATAGAGTGCAGTCAAATTCATCTGCAAGGAGTGCATCGATGAAGGCTCAGTAGTTTAACTATTGTTCTCATTCACCCAGAAGTCGATTTGGGTTGTTGAAGCCGTGCGAGGAAGGCACAGGCCGAAGAAGAAGAAGACTCAGTGGTGAATCTGAGCAAGGAGCTAAGGACTGCTGCTACAGGAGGTGCGCAGAGTCTGAAGGATTCAACACTTGAGAAGTTGTTGAACGCTGATCGCAAGGGGTGTGCATAAATTCCTCTGAAGGGGTTAGAGTGAATAAGCTCAGGAGGTATAAGACCCTTGTGATATCGTGAAAGAGATCCCAAGGAGTTTGGGTCGAGGAGGGTTTCGAGTAGGAGCTGCAAGCGCAGGCTTGGAGAACAAGTCGCGGCAGAAGCACTTGGTCATTTTTTTTTGAAATCCTCAAGGAGGAGGAGTCGATGATAAGGATTCGCAGGGGAGATTTGCAAAGTCCCGACAACCGTCAGATCTGGGGAAGTTGCGCGGGGTTTAAGCGTTGGCGTGCAGGGAAGGAGTTAGAGCTCATCGGGACTCGACTCATCGGAGAATCGAAGTCTCCAGGAACATAGGATTCGCGCAGGGAGAAATCGTGATCCGTGATTTCCCGAAGAGGAGCATAGCCGTAGATCCCAGACTGGGTACGTGTCAGCAATCCGGAGAGTCAGGGTTCAACATTCGGGATTTTTAGATGCAAAGGAATCGGTATATTTGAAATTGCGATCACGCGATACCCGATAGCACGACAAGGAGGGGTGACGTGGAGGAGAGCACCCGCATGTGCATCGGGGTTTGGTGTTTCGGAGTTCTCAATGACGAGAGACTCATAACCACAGGAATCATGATATCCCGATACGCGATTTCCCAACAGAGGAAAGCACCTAGTGGAGTCTAGGTGTCAGAGGATTGAGTCTCGTCGTGAGTAGAGGATAGGTGGCATTGGGATTTGGGAATCGGAGATTCGTGAGAGCAGTGACTCACGACCGTGAGAGTGCCGATTTCCCGATAGGGTAATTCCCGATAGGAGACGAGGAAGGTGTGAAGTGGTTATTCCATCGAGTTTCGGGGATTTGTGAGATCTGATCCCGTGAGTTCAGGACTCGCGATATCGCGAGGTCCAATTTCCTGATTTGAAGAAGGGAGATCACAAAGAAAGTTTGTGGGTATTGAGAACTCCCGACAGGGGGTTGAAGAGTGATTATAACTCTTCGTGCCAGTGAAGAAGAAGGTCCTGGTGAACGCATATGAGTGCAGGTGTCGTTTGCGTCATTATCCAGTCTGGAGTACCATGCTCTAGGAGCCTATTTTAGACCATACAAGGCCACCTTTAATTTACATACATAGTATGTGTTCTCTGAAAAATGAAATCCTTCTGGTTGTTCAATGTAGACTTATTCTTCAAGTTCCCCATTTAGAAAAGATGATTTTACATCTATCTGATATACTTTAACATTTTTGGAGCATGCATAAGCTAAAAGTAAATAGATTGCTTCCATTCTGGCAACTGGGGAAAATGTCTCTTCAAAGTCGATTCATTCAATCTGTGCATATCCTTTACATACCAATCTAGATTTGTTCCTTGTAACCTGTCCATCTTCATTCAATTTGTTCCTAAAAACCCATTTTGTGTCGATCGCATTCTTATTCTTTGGTCTTGGAACCAATTCCCAAGTGTCATTTTTCTTTATTTGATCCAATTCTTCATCCATGGACTTATTCCAAAAATTCATCTTTGTTGGCTTTTTCAAAACAATTTGGTTCAATTGTAGAGAAGAGTGTTAGGTGTGTTTGTTCTGGTGAACGAATTTTTCTTCTAGTCTCAACTCCTGCATCTTTGTTTCCAATAATCTGATCTAAAGGATGATTCTTCTGTACTCATTTTCTAGGTGTCTTTGGAGATACTTTTTGAACTTGCTCTTCTTCTTCTGTCGGATTCTCTTCATCTTCATCTTCCTCTTCTACTTCTTTTTCATATTCTTCTTCGAAAAATTATTCCATTGATTTGTTTTCTTCTTCATTTGATTCTGGCATGCCTATTTCATCAATTGTTACGTTGATAATTTCCACAACTTTTTTCAATCTTAGATTGTAACACTTGTATGCTTTCCTTGTACTTGAGTAACCAACAAGTATTCATTTTTCCACATGAAAGTCAAACTTTCCCATTATGCCATCTTCTCTTTTGATGTAGCATTTTCTTCCAAAAACTCTGAAGTGATTTACATTTGTTGGTCTTCCTTTCCATAGCTCGTAGGGAGTTTTATTAGTTTTGTTTCTGAGCATTACTTTGTTTTGAATGTGAACTGTTGTATGCACTACCTGTGTC
This sequence comes from Picea engelmannii, assembly GCA_009831015.1. Classification (NCBI taxonomy): domain Eukaryota; kingdom Viridiplantae; phylum Streptophyta; class Pinopsida; order Pinales; family Pinaceae; genus Picea; species Picea engelmannii. Next base: position 433,663 of record ML792522.1, read on the forward strand.
CAAAATATATCTGTCAATTTGGAATCCATTAGCATTGTTTGAGCCATTTCTTGTACTGTCTCGTTCTTTATTTCAACAACTCCATTCTGTTGACGTGTCCTAGCAATGGAGAATTGCCTTTTTATTCCATGACTTCTACAATAGTCCATAAATTCCTTTGAAGTGAACTCTCCTCCATTATCATATCTCAAACATTTGAGTCTTGAATCCATCTCATTTTCAACTATTTCCTTGTAGATATTGAAGTTTTCAAAAGCTTCTGACTTGTTTTTGAGAAAGCAAACTGCAGTCATTCTTGTATAACCATCAACTAATAACATAAAGTATTTTTTACCTTTTAATCCCTTTGTTGTAGTTGGTCAAACTAGATCAGTGTGCACAATTTTCAGTGGTCTTGTTGTTGAATATTCCTTTGATTTGAACCTGGTCTTTGTTTGCTTTCCTTGTTGACAATGCTTGCATAAAGTGTTGGTTGGTTTCATATCTGGGGCATTTCTCTGACTTCTTCTCTTTTGTTGACTTTGACAAGGTTATCAAAATGCATGTGACCCATTCTTCTATGCCATAGCCAACTTTCATCTTCCTTTCTTAGACAACACTTTTCATTTCCAATTTTACTTAACACATATATGTTGTTTGAAGTTCTTGTAGCTGTATCGACCAATTTCCCTGAACCTTCTTTTCTTATCTCACACTTTTCTGAATCGAAAGTAAGTTTATGACCCTGGTCAGAAATTTGACTCGCACTTAGAAGATTATGTTTTATATCTTCTACCAATAGAAAATTTTGTGCCTTTTCATTCTTGTTCCCAATTTGGATTGTGCCTTCTCCAATGATTTTGGATGAATTATCATTTCCGAAGGAGACTGATCCATTTTTTTCTTTTCGTAATCTAAGAAATTTGTCTTTATCACGTGTCATGTGTTTTGAACATCCACTGTCAACATACCAACCATGTTTCTTCTGCTTAGCTTGTAGAGTGACTGTGCATTCTTCATTGTTATACTGATCTTGCTTTCTTATCCATGTCATTTTCTGAGATTCTTGTCTGTGACTGTTGTTATTCTGTTGAGGTTCTTTAGGAGGGACTGTCACTCTGCAATCCTTGGCCATGTGTCCAAAATTGTTACATTTGTAACATTCCACTTCAGTGCTCAAAGATTCAAACCTATTGTAACTTCTTCTTTGTGTGTCACTAGGTCTCTTTGAATAATCCCTTTGTGTATAACTCTCAAAGTTGTTACTGTTCCTTTTGTTAGCTATGCAATTCACAGCTTTACGTACAAAATTATTACATGCATAACATAAACCAAAAAATATAGTTTGATACCTGGGAGTTGGAAATCTTATGAATGGAGGTTCTCTTATGAATCCTTCTTCTTATTGAGGTCTATCTATCTATTGTTGATTCTGAAATATGAATCTTCTTGGTGGAGGAGTGTCCCTGTAATATTCCTTGTATATCTTCCTATCCTCTTTGATTGTTTCTACATAGCTCTTTGGATTTGTTTCTTGCTTTATTGTTTTGGAGCTTGATCCCTTTTCTGTCTGATTGTATCTAAGTCCAAACTTGTCAAGATGAGATTTTTTACTGTTGATAATGTCATCCAAAACTTTTGAGCTATTCTACATATTTTTCTTTTGAATATCCTTTCTTGGTGTGACAACCTCTTCTTCTAAGTTTCCAATGATCTTGTCCTTTTCTTCTAGTTATTCTTTGAGTGATTCTTCAATTCTTTTATCTTCTTCTATTTGAACCTTCAACTTTGTGATCATTTGTTCTAGTTCTCGAGTGTCATTTTTCTTGTCTAGTTCTGCTTGTAGTTTCTTTTTTTTCTTCTTTTCTCTTTTGATAACTTCTATGGCACACATTAATTCTTCTTGATATTCAACTTCCGCCTCTTCAATTTCTTCTTCGACTTCTTCACATTCTTCTTCGGCTTCTTCATATTCTTTTTCAGAGTCTTTTTTGTCAAAGTCTTTTACTGCCATGAATAGAACTCTTCCTATCTCATTGTCATTGACTTCATCTTCATCTGATGATGACATGTCTTCTTTGGTGTATAAGCTTTTCTTGAAAACTTTCTTTGTAGTTCTTTTGCCTTTATATGTGTGTTTTCCTTTTGAGTAACCTTCATCATTTCTCTTTTTCTTATGAGGACATTTTTTAGCAAAATGACCAATACCATCACAATTAAAACAAATTAAAGGGATCTTACCTCTATACCTACCATTGGTTTCTTTGTTTATTCTTTTGATGAAGTTGGCCACTTCTTCATCATATTCTGAGGCGTCACTGTTGCTGCTATATTATTCTTGTTCCTTTTTATTTTGCTTTGATCTTTTGGATGCCTTGAAGGCTGCTTCTTTTATATCTGGATTTTCCTACTCAGTTCTCATTTCATATGTTGTGAAGATTCCATGTAGTTTTTCCATGCTTATTGAGTCCAGATCCGATATTTCTTCTAGTGCTGATGTAGTGTCCCCAAGGCCGAGCCCCGTTGTACACCAAGTTTTGAAAGGAATGTCATTATATTTATAGGTTGGTGAGCCAAGTTCTTATAAGCTGGAAACTTATGTGTTTGTTAGTCCAGGGAGCCTAAGTGGTGAAGGCCAGGAGCCTGATGTTGTACCTATATGTGTGCAGAACATTTTAATAAAATATAAACACCACCAGGTGTAGACCGACCACGATGAATGAGTGAAGGGGGACTGAGCATCCACAGAGTGGGCAAGGAATTAGGGGCTGGAAGGTGGGAAAGGGGCTAAGTGTTGAGCTTGGGGGCTAAGCCTAGGGGGGCCTAAGCATGGGAATAATATTTTAATATTATTCCAAAAAGATATGTGCAACATATCTTTTTATCCTAAGTCCTTTTGGAAGGATAAGTGAATTCCCAAGTGGAGGGAGCAATGTGTGCTGGTGGAATGCATGCAGTTCCATGGGTGACGAGTGTCAACCCTGGTGCATGCGAATAAAACGGCTAGGGTGAGCTGTGAGAAGTTCCATTCCCATTCCACCGGATTGTCTGAACGCGTACAGAGCTCTGAGCAGTATGACTAACCCGACTCCTATAGAGAACCTGGGGGGGAGACCCTGTGAATCGAATGTCTATGTCTGATTCTGAGAAATCTCGTGCATGTAACCCCAGCCTACGAGAAGCCTGTGTTGAATTTGGGGAAGAGTCTTTTCTTGTTCGAAAAAGCTGAGCGAGCCTATGCGACCATTCCTTGTTCCGAAGCCGTGATTGTGAAGCCATCCTATGATTGCCGAACCATTTTTTGGAAAGCCTGTGTCTGTTTTCCATGGGATTGTTGAGACTACGTAGTACTAGACTACGTGAGGCTTGTTGTCCTGTGAGCGACTCCCTCCAGGTGAGAGAGTGCGCAGGGGAAGGAGAGAACTCCTAGAAGGAACCCTGTAGCTACCATAGAGCCCGGAGACTTCAGGTCTGGTCTATTCCTGTAACCCAAGGTAAGGGAGATTGGCAGTCGAAGGACTGTCTAGGTGACAGAGAAGGTGCATTCTCCTGGGGTGGAACAGGCATGTGGGGAATGAGGGTCTGTGGGCAGTGAGCATGGGAGATTCCTGGGAGGGCATTCCATCCTTGTGCTTGTGTGTTGTTTTCCCTGTAACCTCAGCCTAGCCTAGAATCCCTTGCCTTGGGGTGGAGCTTAGTCCCAGCTCGAGGGTGACCTACTGCTGATTTGATGAGAAGTGTGGTCTAAGGCTGGGAGGTTTGTGGAAGGCCCGCACTTGGTTGGTGGATTCTACCACTGTTAAAAGATAAGTATCTGATTATGTTTTTATCATGTTTTGCATGACTCTACTATTTATGTTATCATGATTTCCGCTGTGTATATGAATTAGTATGAAATTCTATTGATTGTTAATTATGGCAGTAACTCATATGAATACTCTGTGTGGAATGTGTTTATTTGTTTAAATGCATGAGATTTATAATACCTGTATGAGTTATGTGTAGAGTAGTGTTATAACCTTCTCTTAATAGTGATTAAACCTTGGTAGCCACAAAAAGGGTGTGCTATAGTTTGGTATCAGAGCCAAGGTTTCGACACTGAGCCTGGATGGGCCAGTGGAGCAGTGTTTCGACCCAGAGTGCGGGGGAAATTGAGTCTGGAAATCCAATTTCGGACCTTGGTTTTCCCCGAAGGGTCAAGGAGTTACTTGAGGAGTTTTTAAGCTCAGGAGGTTAGCGACGTGTGAAACCACAGTCGGGATGGTCTATGGCCATGGGGAAATAGGTCTCCATAGTGATAATGTTAGAACCTTAGGATCTGCTCAGGAGGAAAGGTAGACCCTCGTGACCGTCGGATCTAGAGAGTATGCATAGGGTTTAAATCCCTTTTTGAAATTGCATAGGAATGTGGAAAATCGCGATACGCGAAATCTCGAAACAATCTACACCATAGATCATGGGGAGAAGAACTTGACCATTGGATCAAGTAGTTTAATAGACGGTGATTTCAGGATTTCAGAAAATAGAAGTTCAAGATGTGTGGATGCACGAACTTCCGATGTTGAAACCCCGAAACACCGAAAGGATCTGTGCCATGGATCCGAGGAGGGGATCTAACCATTGGATTCCATGCTTGGATGGGACGTGGATGCATGAAAGCATACCACGTGCCAGTGAGTCGAAGAGACAAACGAGAGTGGTGGGACCCGATGACGTCGTTAAAAGTGGCGTGGACCCTCCTGAACGTACCACATGCCATGGTAGTGAAGGGTGACAGCTGTGCTGTGGGCCCAGAGAATAAAGTAATTCACAATTTTGGGGACTCGTGAGATAAGGCCATGGGAGCTCGACATTGAAACTCACAAAGTTGTGAAGTAGCGAGAACAAGAGGATAAAAGTCAACATCGCCTCTCGGGGTTTCGTGAAAGGGAGGCACCAGGGTTGGATGCCACAACTCATGAAGGTGTGAATAGTGAAGGGTGCTAGCACTCAACCCTAGACCATGGTCATGCGTAGCAGACGCTAGCAAGGAGGGAGCCATACTCGTGTTGCATCTCGGGTATCAGCAGTTAGAGGAAATGAGTCGAGGGTCTTTGACTCACGAACTCGCGAGATCGCGAGTTGAAAAAGGGTGACTCTGGTTACAAATATCTAACTGTGGGATCTTCACGGACCGAAACCCGAAGTCCCAAAATCCCAAAGTGCCGAAAATGAAAGTTTTGAAAACACGAAAATTGCAGAACCAAACGAGGGCTCAGAAAACTTAATTGAATCAAAATGTCTTTCTTTCTTGTTCGTATTGGCTTATAAATGTTACAGATTGTTCTGAAGGAGTAATGGCCTAACAAAATTCAAATTTAATTGCATAGTGCGTGTGTAGAGTTCAACAGAGTTCAAGATTCCCGTTAACCAACGCTGAGTATGGAATGGGAAAAGGTGATGATTGCCTCTGAAACTGGAGACGAACGGAAAGGAAAGGATGTCAATATGGGAGTGGAAGGATCGAAATCCAATGGGAATGGAAAAGAGATGGATAAGGAAGAACATATGATGCAACTCATCGAAAGGTTGCAGAAAGATGCCCAGGCTCACCTAGCTGATAACCGAAAGCTCATGAAAATCCGGGATCGGCAGGGTGAATTCAATTTAAAAATGTTGAAAAGCCTGGAAAGAATAGAAAAGAAATTGGAAAAAGGGAGTGACACAAGCAGATCAAGAAGTGTCAGAACCCCTGAGGGGAGAAGGAGATTGAGGAGTGGTGACAGACATTACCGTCTCTCCCCGAAGCATTCAGGCAAGGAGACACATAGTATTTCAAGCCCGTCCCCTACCAGAAAACATCGAAAATATGGAAGGGAGGAATTGAAAGGAGAGATGAACAAGATTAAGCCTCCAACATTTGATGGAGAACATAAGAAGGAGGAAGATGCCGAGACATGGTTGCTGGGCATGAAGAAATACTTTCAACTATAGTACAGAAGGAAGAATTGCAATGTACCAATTGAAAGGAAAAGCATCCATGTGGTGGGATCAGTTTGTGCAAGTGCAGCACATCAAAGAGAAAGAGGTCACTTGGAAGGAATTTAAGAGGTACTTCGAGAAGAAATACCTAACTAAAATATACTATGATAGAAATATGAAGGAGTTCTTCGAACTCAAGTTGGGAAGTATGACCATTGATGAGTATGAACAAAGTTTTCTGGAACTACTGAAGTATGTTGCATTCATCAAAGATGAGGTTGTCAAGATTCAGAGGTATCTGAGTGGACTGCCACCTTCCATTGGTGAAAAGATTCAATATGATGATCCTAAGACTATGGAAGAAACAATAAGAAGGGAGAAATGCTTATACAAACAACAAAGAGAAAAGCCTGCCTTTTGGAAGGCTTGGGATGACCAGAAGAGGTTTAAGAAAGAACAGAGGCAGAAGGGAAACAGGCCTCCCTTTTTCAAGAATGGACCTGGGGAACAGTCATCCTTTAGAGACCCTAGGAAAGTTGAAGGGAGTGAGCATATGCTCAAGCCTCCACCTATGGGGTGTTGGGGCTGTAAAGGGAATCATAGGTACATAGAATGCCCCTACAGAAAAGACAAAGCAAGAACTGTCCATATTGTTCAACAAGCTGAAACAATGGAGGATATGGGCAGTAGAATGCTGAGGATTTATGTAGCCCTGGATAATAAGAAAGCATAATTTCAATCACACATGATTGAAGTGGAAGGTACGATCAACAACCGACCACTTGTTATTTTAATTGATTCAGGGGCTAGCCATAGTTATGTAGAGCCTAGAGTGGTGGAAAGTTTACATCTAACGAGAAGCAAACATGATAAGTCTTGGTTAGTTCAATTGGCCACAGGGACCAAGAGGAAGGTCACTGAATTGGTTAAGTCCTGTTCAGTGGACATGAAAGGAATGATCACTAAGGCTGAATTGAACATTCTGCCTTTAGGCTCATACGATTGCTTAATTGGGATGGACTGGTTGGACCAGCACCATGCCCTTCTGGATTGTCGTAACAAGAGGTTCACATGCCTGAACGAAGAGAGAAATCAGGTAACAGTCCAAGGAATTCCCAGAGCTGTGGCTGTGAGGGAAATCTCAGCCATGCAGCTGAAGAAATGTTACCAGAAAGGCTGTCAATTATATGCAGCTCGGGTGGAAGAAGCATCCCGAGATGTAGTATCAATTCTGGAAGATCATGAGGTACGCAAGGAGTTCAAGGATGTATTTTAGGAGGTACCTGGACTACCTCCGAGGAGAGACATCAATTTTTCTATAAATTTGATGCCTGGAATAACTCCAGTTTCGAAATCTCCTTATAGAATGAGTACACCAGAGCTGAAGGAGTTGCAATTGCAGCTCGAAGAACTACTAAAGAAGGGTTACATTTTCCCCAGTGTGTCACCTTGGGGAGCTCCGGTCCTATTCGTGAAGAATAAAGATGGGACGTTGAGGTTGTTATCACCCCATAAATTATGGGAATCAACTGATGACTTTGATATTATGGATATTATTTGTATCTGGTGCTCTTATTTTACATTG
>ML792522.1:460945-492428 GCA_009831015.1 Picea engelmannii
CTGTACATAATGTGTTTCATGTTTCACTGCTTAAGAAATATGTACCTGATGCTAATCATGTTATCGATTGGAATGTGATTCAGGTGGAACCAGAAGGTGTCCTGCAAGTGCATCCTGTGTGCATATTGGATAGGAAAAGAAAACAGCTCCCGAATCGAGCTATAGAGCTTGTAAAGGTCCAGTGGACCTGGTATGGTCCTGAGGATGCGACATGGGAGCATGCATATGTTATGTGGGCAGAGTACCCGCATATTTTTGAAGATTTTGAAAGGCTTGCAGAGACAGTGTAAGCTGCACTGAGGACAGTGCAAAAATAAGGGGAGGGGGATTGTAGTATCCCCAAGGCTGAGCCCCGTTGTACACCAAGTTTTGAAAGGAATGTCATTATATTTATAGGCTGGTGAGCCAAGTTCTTATAAGCTGGAAACTTATGTGTTTGTTAGGCCAAGGAGCCTAAGTGGTGAAGGCCAGGAGCCTGCTGTTGTACCTGTATGTATGCAGAACATTTTAATAAAATATAAACACCGCCAGGTGCAGACCGACCATGATGAATGAGTGAAGGGGGACTGAGCATCCACAGAGTGGGCAAGGAATTAGGGGCTGGAAGGTGGGAAAGGGGCTAAGTGTTGAGCCTGGGGACTAAGCCTAAGGGGCCTAAGCCTGGGAATAATATTTTAATATTATTCCAAAAAGATATGTGCAACATATCTTTTTATCCTAAGTCCTTTTGGAAGGACACGTGAATTCCCAAGTGGAGGGAGGAACGTGTTCTGGTGGAACGCATGAAATTCCATGGGTGACGAGTGTCAACCCTGGTGCATGCGAATAAAATGGCCAGGGTGAGTTGTGAGAAGGTTCCATTCCCATTCCACCAGATTGTCTAAACGCGTACGAAGCTCTGAGCAGTATCACTAACCCGATTCTTGTAGAGAACCTGGGGGGGAGACCCTGTGACTCGAATGTCTGTGTCTGATTCTGAGAAATCTCGTGCATGTAACCCTAGCCTACGAGAAGCCTTTGTTGAATTCGGGGAAGAGTCTTTGCTTGTTCAGAAAAGTTGAGCGAGCCTATGCGAGCATTCCCTGTTCTGAAGCTGTGATTGTGAAGCCATCCTGTGATTGCCGAACCAGTTTTTGGAAATCCTGTGTCTGTTTTCTGTGGGATTATTGAGACTACGTAGTACTAGACTGCATGAGGCTTGTTGGCCTATGAGCGACTCCCTCCAGGTGAGAGAGTGCGTAGGGGAAGGAGAGAACTCCTGGAAGGAACTCTATAGCTGCCATAGAGCCCGGAGACTTCTGGTCCGGTCTATTCCTGTAACCCAAGGTAAGGGAGATTGGTAGCCGAAGGACTGTCCAGGTGACAGAGAAGGTGCATTCTCCTGGGGTGGAACAAGCATGTGGGGAATGAGGGTCTGTGGGAAGTGAGCGTGGGAGATTCCTGGGAGGGCATTTTGTCCTTGTGCTTGTGTGTTGTTTTCCCTATAACCTCAGCCTAGCCTAGAATTCCTTGCCTTGGGGTGGAGCTTAGTCCCAGCTTGGGGGTGACCCACTGCTGAGTTGATGAGCAGTGCGGTCTAAGGCTGGGCGGTTTGTGGAAGGCTTGCACTTGGTTGGTGGATTCTACCACTGTTAAAAGATAAGTATCTGATTATGTTTTTATCACGTTTTGCATGACTCTACTGTTTATGTTATCATGATTTCCGCTGTGTATATGAATTAGTATGAAATTCTATTGATTGTTAATTATGGCAGTAACTCATATGAATACTCTGTGTGGAATGTGTTTATTTGTTTAAGTGCATGAGATTTATAATACCTGTATGAGTTATGTGTAGAGTAGTGTTATAATCTTCTCTTAATAGTGATTAAACCTTGGTAGCCACAAAAAGGGTGTGCTACAGTTTGGTATCAGAGCCAAGGTTTCGACACTGAGCCTGGATGGGCCATTGGAGCAGTGTTTGGACCCAGAGTGCAGGGGAAATTGAGTTTGGAAAGTCAATTTCGGACCTTGGTTTGCCCCGAAGGGTCAAGGAGTTACTTGACGAGTTTTTAAGCTCAGGAGGTTAGCGACGTGTGAAACCACAGTCGGGATGGTCTATGGCCATGGGGAAATAGGTCTCCATAGCGATAACGTTAGAACCTTAGGATCTGCTCGGGAGGAAAGGTGGACCCTCGTGACCATCGGATCTGGAGAGTATGCATAGGGTTTAAATCCCTTTTTGAAATTGCATAGGAATGTGGAAAATCGCAATACGCGAAATCTCGAAACAATCTACACCGTAGATCATGGGGAGAAGAACTTGACCGTTGGATCAAGTAGTTTAATAGACAGTGATTTCGAGATTTCGGCAAACAGAAGTTCAAGATGTGTGGATGCACGAACTTCCGATGCCGAAACCCCGAACTTGTGGATGCCAAAACTTCCTGGGAGGGCATTTCGTCCTTGTGCTTGTGTGTTGTTTTCCCTGTAACCTCAGCCTAGCCTAGAATTCCTTACCATGGGGTGGAGCTTAGTCCCAGCTTGGGGTGACCCACTGCTGAGTTGATGAGAAGTGTGGTCTAAGGCTGGGAGGTTTGTCGAAGGCCAACACTTGGTTGGTGGATTCTACCACTGTTAAAAGATAAGTATATGATTATGTTTTTATCACGTTTTGCATGACTCTACTGTTTATGTTATCATGATTTCCACTGTTTATATGAATTAGTATGAAATGCTATTGATTGTTAATTATGGCAGTAACTCATATGAATACTCTGTGTGGAATGTGTTTATTTGTTTAAATGAATGAGATTTATAATACCTGTATGAGTTATGTGTAGAGTAGTGTTATAACCTTCTCTTAATAGTGATTAAACCTTGGTAGCCACAAAAAGGGTGTGCTACAGCTGATATCTTAGGGTTGAATCTCATAGGAAGAGATATTAGTATACTTTGAACAATTACAGATTCTTCAATTTCTTCTCCCAATCCTATTATTGCATTCACTGTTTCATCGACTCGTAAGAAGTAGGTTGCGATATCTTCATCTTCCTTCATTTTTAGTTGTTCGAACTGACCTCTGTAAGTTTGAAGCTTTGTTGCTTTAACTTTTGTATATCCTTCATAAATATTTTGAAGCATGTCTCAAATCTCTTTAGTGGATTTACAGTGCGTAAGTTTGGTGAATACCATATCACTGAGACCATTCAAAAATGCATTTGTGGATTTGGAATTATTCTCACCGAGTTTTACTGCTTTCTCATTTGTTGGTGGAACTACTGATGTTGTGTATCTATCTACAATTGATTGTCAAACTTGAAATCCCTATGCCTGTATATATGTCCTCATTCTTATGCTCCAAAAAGCATGCTTTTGTCCATCAAAATGTGGTATTCCATTTTCATATGAGTTGGTACTCTCCATGATCTACCTTTCAGTGATTAAACTGATTTCTGAAGGAACCTGCTTTGATACCAATTGTTGGATTACTAAGAGGGGGGGGTGAATCAGTAATAGAGCAATTTAATCCTTTTTAACCATATAATCCAAGTGTTATATCAATGAATCATTATCATCCAATAACTGCAGAGTAAATAAGTAATGAACAAATGAACACGCATACACATACACAGTACACCAGTGTTTTACGTGGAAACCCAAATCAAGAGAAAACCACATAATTCTTTTTCTTATATGTCTTAAAGAATTACATTCATTGGAAGCACCAACTTACTTTGTTTTCAAGATGAAACTGGAAGGAGGCTCCAAACCCCTAGTTTCTCAGGATACAACCTGATGGAAGCTCCAACTCCCCAATTCTCTAGCTACAACCAGAAGGAGGCTACAACCCCCTATGCTCTCTAGCTACAACCAGAAGGTGGATACAACCACCTGTCCTTGCCCCGTCCTGCCACCCTAAAGTAGAAGTAGAATGATGGAACCATTGTCAACCTTTCACTGTGAGATATACCACTTTAAACATGTACCAATAAATCTGAACCATGCATCAACCTGTACCTCAACCTATAATCAACCTGTACCATAAACAAGTGCATCAACCATGCACCAACCTGCACCAAACTGCACTAAATAACCTATAATCAACCTGTAGCATAAACAAGTGCATCCAACCATGTACCAAGTATGTACCAATCATGTGTCAACTACTCATCAACTATACACCTCATGTATGTGACAACTCATCAACTACTTGTTTCAACCATGTACTCAACATTTACCTCAACCAAAATCCCTCATCAATTTAATCATCCAAATCTGATTTGTAGCTCTATAATAGACCTGGTTTATATGATCACATTCCTACAAACCTTCCTTAACTTCAACAACAAGAGACTAGCATTTTCACCAAACTTTTCTTTAGTCTCACATGCCTAGTTTTGGATTAGTCAACAACCCTAACTTGAAGTAATCATAAATTTGTACCCGTAATGTATAAATATCTAAAATTGATACACAATGTTCTTCAGTGTGTTTTATGCAATTCCTACAAGTGTCACTACTTGTAACCTCTTAGAAAAGGAGTTATAGCACAAATGGCATACCTTGCTGAATTATGGCTTATTCTAGAGAGCGAATTTGTAGAGTGTGCCCCACATGGAATATTTGTTGAATTGATCCGAAACTGTGACACAACATACTAAATACTGTACCCTAATCAACAGATTTGGTTTCACTAAATTTTGATGTTAGAAAGCACCATCAAAAGAATTTATCCTTCCTTGCATTTCGACCTTCTTTTCTTCACCTTCCTTCAAAATTTCAGCTTAGATATCCTTGGTTACCTCAGACACCTATTGATATTCAATATGCTCAAGTGTGATTAAAATGAGAGAGCCTTTCCTCTTATTTATACTCTCCAAGTAGCTTCCTTAAAAACATCTTCTAGGTCACTTGGCCCCACTTTTCTTATTTTAGGGTTAACCCACTTCTAATTTCTACATTAAATTTATTATTGAAATAATTTATTTTGTATTAATGTTGAATTATAATACACTCATTACTTCACTTTATTATTTACCTTTTAAAATATCTTAAACCACTTTGACTACTTTGACCTTTTGGGGCTTCTAGATGACATATGAGGGTCCTCCAACTTCGTAAGGCCATAACACTCAAACCGTGAGGAGTTATGTGATGTTCCACATACCACCAGAAATGGAATGACATGTACTGTACATATATAATAGTATTATATGAAAATATATCATAACTCATATCGTTATCCATCAAACAAACTTGGGTCCATTACCCAAACCTGGGGTCTCCAACTTCTCATGGCCATAACTCTCTAGCCATGAGGAGTTATGTGACGTTCCACATACCACCAGAAATGGAATGAAAAGAACTATACATCTAGTATAGTTTACCTAACAAATTCATTTTCCTTCATCTCATTATTCCACAATTAATCATGGGTTCTCTTACTCCACAAAGCATCTTCCCATGAGGAATTTCACCATAAGGGGACCACTTTGGAGTTCATCCATATTTACTTCTTATCAACCATGACAAGACAATAATTAGTCATCTTTACATCAAACAATCTTGGGTTCATTACCCAAAACTTTGTGTTGTGGGGCTTTCCTCAAGGGTTGACATCAATGACAACCAACCTTAATAAACAACTCCTCCATATCTAGAAAGGTTTTCAATAGCTAATACACCCCCACAACTTGATTTTAACCTATTGGGAGAACTCCAGAACTTGTGTGTCAAAATATCACTACTACAAGAAATAAGGGACATACCTATTTATACTAAAAAAATTCAAGATCTATGTCTTAATAAACCTAGGAGAAAAACCAGGGACCCACCCACTATCCATGTTTTTGTAAAATTATCTAACCTAATTTTGTGTAAGGATACAACCATAAAATATGATAACCCTGGGAATTCAACAATTATTGTCTAGATTCAAGGGAAGACCCTTTCCAACACATTAGTGGACCTAGGGATAGATATTAATATCATGACCAAGGAAACCTAGAAAATGTTAGTCTCTACAAACCTTATACCAGCCCCAATCTACCCTTCGACCAGGGGGGATCTTGGAGGATGTTGTTATCTCTGTGGAATATTGGGAATATCTAGTATAATTCATGATCTTTCATAATAACTATCACATTGAATGCCACCTTTTGATTTTTTGGAGGACATGGTTAGCCACAAATAACACCTATATCATATGCATGATAGGGAATATGACGATTTCCCGTGGGGATTCCATGAAAAATTTGGTCCTTTACCCACCAACAAAGTCTGGCATGGCATGTGAAATTTTTTTATGGGTTTATTTCAAACTTGAATATGAGAATGTCAAGCCCATGTTGAAAATTGAAAAATATTTCTCTTTTAAAACTATAATGGAGGATGATGTTATCAATAATTTTATTAGTAACCCCTCCTCTGTTTCTCAGCCTGTGTATTAACTAATAGAAACAATAGAAAATAACTAAGTTGATGATAATCCTGAAATGAATCTAGAATAATAGGAAGAAGGCATATAATAAAACACTATTCACAATAACATCCCAATTGAAATTGAGGTAGGGAAAACCCTAAACATTAATCCAAACATGACCCCTGCATAGAATGACAAGCTGTTACAAGTTCTAAAAGAACAAAAAGAAGCCTTCACATGGGATTACAAGGATATGAATGGTGTACACCCTGATCTCCACATCCATCATATTTACATAAAAAAATATTGCATCCCCACTCGACAACCGCAAAGGAGGATGATCCCTACCCAGAGGGAAAATGTTAAGAAGGAACTCCATAAACTATTGGATGTTAATTTTATTTATCCAATAACTGATAGCGAATGGGTATCACCTCTCGTTATTATCCAAAAGAAAAATGGAAAATCGAGGATCTATGTGGACTATAGAGAATTAAATAAATCTATGCAAAAAGACCATTTCCCCTTGTCATTTATCGACCAAGTTATAGACACACTATCAAGAAATAAGGATTTTTCTTTCCTTGATGGATTCAAAGGATATAATCAAAGTCATATTTCTTCTTAATACTAGGATAAGATTACTTTCACCTGCCCCGTCGGGCACATTTTCATAATGTTTCCTTCCTTTTTTTCTTTCTAATGCACCATCTACTTTCCAATGGGAGATATTAGGCATTTTTTCTGATCTATTTAATGATAGTGTTGAAATATATATGGATGATTTACTCCATATGGAATTGAGTTTGAAGAGGAACTATCTAATCTAGAAAATACACTCCAACAATGTATGCAGTCTAACATCCCTCTAAGTACATAAAATTGTCACATGATGATGACATAAAGAGTATCCTTGGGAAATTTTATCTCTGTTGATGGGATTCAGGTTGATCCAACAAAAATTCAGGTAATATTGAGTATGCCACCTACAAAAACGTAGAAAGAGGTACATATATTTTTAGGGAAAAAGTGGTGTTATTGTCATTTCATTGAAAATTATTCCAAAATCACATCTTCTCTATTTGTATTGCTTATGAAGGATGTAAACATCTTGTGGATTGACAATTGTCAATCTTCTTTTGAAAAATTAAAAACACCGGTGTCTACAACTCATGTCTTATGCAGACAATATTGGAAACTACACTTTCACATCTTCTTGGGTTCCTCTGACACTATTGTTGGATCTGTACTAGGACAAGAGGAGGAAAATAATCCTTACACCATCTATTACACCAACAAAAGATTAACACACCAACAGAACTGAATTACATGGTAACTAAAAAAGAGTTCCTTGTTGGTGTGTTTGCAATTAAACAATTTTGGCACTAAATAACTGATTATATAGTCTTGATACACACGAATCACTTGAGTATTATGTATTTAGGTAATAAACCCATTAAAAATGCATGAGTTATCATATGGTTGTTATTAATGAAAGAATTTGATATTATCATTATTGATAAACCTGGGAAAGACAATTTGGTAGCATATTTGTTATCTAGACTTATTGAAAATACTAAAAACTCTACTATAGAAGACATTTTTCCAGATGAACATTTGTTTGTAGTGTCTTCCCATACACCATGGTACGCAAACACTGTTAATTACCTTGTTGCAGGGAAGTTTCTACACCATGTATTCCCAAGGGAAAGACAAAATATCATCCAACAAAGTGCCATATTTTTTTGGATAGATGGACATCTCTTTTACATAGGAGCATATCTTATAATTCGAATATGTGTAAGAGAGGACGAGATTCAGGACATTCTCAAGGCCTACCATGATGGGCCCTGTGGAGGGAGTTTTGTAGCTAAAATAACATGCCATAAAACATTGTGCATGGGTTATTATTGGTCCATTGTATTCCATGATGCAAAGAAATATGTTAAAGGATCTGATAGCTTCGAGCAGATGGGAAAACCCATTAAGTCTGATGAGATGTTGTTACAAACACAACCAGTAATAGAAACCTTCAAGAAGTGGGCTCTCGATTTAGTGGGCCCAATCAACCCTTTATCACATAAAAAATAATATATCCTCGTATGCATGAATTATGTAACAAAGTGGGTATAGGAAAGGGATCTCCTAAAATCCACAAGGAAAGTTATTATGGACTTCTTGTTTGATTAAATATTTTTACAGTATGGGAATCCAAGGGAGATAGTTACTGACAGAGGAGAAGTGATCATTGGAAACAATATTGAGGCACTTCTTACAAAATATGGGATTTGGTATCGAGTCACTTCTCCTTATCACCCACAAGAAAACGGGTAGGTTGAGAGAACCAATAAAGCACTGGAAAATATTGTTACAAAGACAGTCAAAATCTCTATGGGATTACAGGACAACTTGGAGAAATAAAATGGTCCTATCTCCATTTGAGCTTGTGTATGGTAAGTGTTCCATATTTCTGATTGAATTTGAATTCAGCACACTCAGAGCTATTGTACAAGTTGGTCTATATTTCAAAACAACACAAAAGTATCGATTAGAACAACTCAATGATCTTGATGAAATATGTATGGTTGCATTGCAACATACTGATATTGTGAAACAACAATGTGCAAAGTGGCACGAAAATCTCATAAAAAAAATGTTTCAGCGATGAGATTGGGCACTTATGTATGACTCCAATTTTAAATATTTTAAGGGAAAACTTCACATTAGATGGTTGGGCCCTTATAAGGTAGATACAATTTTCAACAACATAACTGTTAAATTGATAACCATAGATGAAGAATGCACCCATCTACTTTACAATGGACATCATCTGTGGTTATGTCATCATCCCACTTCAAGGGAATATTTCGTCAAGCAGGTTTCTTCCAGCATATGTGTAGAAATGTTGCATGAGAGAGGAAAACTCTGCACACCTTCACCTCCATGACCATTAAAAAAAAAAACTCTAACTATGAAAAGACCTTAAAGAAACAATTGGATGGATGTTAGTTGAAAAACAACTTGCTAGAAGTTGGCATCTAAAAATAAATAAATAAATAAGTAGATAATAATAATAATTTTTTAGAAGGTTTTTTCATGTTAAATTCTAAATTCTAGGATAGTATGACCTTTTTCTCTCTACAGGAATGTTATTGCAACTTCTACAGGGATTTGTTACTTGTCAAGTAACAACACAAGAGACCGAGTAACAACACAATCAATTGTTGAAACTTGTTTAAGTTGTAGCCTGAGATGACACTGAAACTTGTCCAAATACCAGTATGATGTAATAGAAAGACACCGTTTCTTTCAGATCCTTGGTTCCAACATGATTAGAGGTCCACTATGTTTGAGTTGAAAGAATTATTCCAACATTCTCCACTTGTCAATTTTTGTTAGACATCAATTGTCCACCAAAAGTTCCCCCAAGATCACCACCAATTTGGCAACTGCTGTGAGTACTTTGCACCGACACTGAATCATCATAAGTGATCCGAATTTAATGAAAAGAAAAAAATGAATACATATATATATTAGTAAAACAAATATACCATAAACAATAACATAGATATAATAAAACTTGGCTTCTATTAAATAAAGAAATATGTTGAAATTGTAAAATGCAGACTGAAACAAGCTTGCTAGAATGGCAACGGCTTATCTCTGAGAAGATATGTAACAAATGTGCTCATTCGCAAGAAGATGAGTACAATGAGGCTCCAAAATAATTTTTACATCAAACATGAATTTCAAAAACCTATAAATCCAAAAACCTAACCCTAGGATATGAAGTGCCAAAAGTCATGTGGGCCGGTCGGGGTAAGTTGTAACAACAACTTCCCAGGGTTGTAAATTTTGCATACGATGTCTATTTTGGGCATTCAATACCTCGTTGGAAAGGTCTATCCAAGAAGTACAACTTTTATCAAGTTGAAGGGAATTCCAATGGTATCTCGTGGCTCCCCAAAAGTCCAAAAAAATGTAGTTTAGGGCCTCAAAACAACCCCAGAAGTTTGGGACTCGAAAATCTAGAAAAAAAACTACCAAGATGAAAATTGTATGTGAGCTAGCTGGAAAAGGTGGGTGACCACCGATATCCACCTGGATCAATAAGTCACCACCACTTAGACTATTGACATAATTGAATCACCATAAATCAATTCATGTTCATCATTGTCGCATGTACCACAATTCACAACCACTTAAGGTAAGCCTTGACAGGTATGATTCGACTTAACACTTAATTATTACTTGAAATAACTGCAGTTCATAAATTATTTGCTACTTCCCTATGAATGGATGTGGATTCCTAATCTTTCAGTTGGGGGGAGGTTTCGACTCCATCACCTATACGTTAAGATCATGTGCGTACATCACTACCCATTTAGTAAATGCATCTACCTACTAAAATTTAAACTAGAAATTTCCAAATTTGAATAAAAATCCATGCCACCCTCTTTTTTTCATAAACAAGATGTAATTAAGTTGCATCCATAACGATGTAACAAGACACTCAAATCTTATCAATTGAGTGATTTATAATTCACATAGATGGGAGGTTCGATTGTACGACATGAACCAGAAGATGTGGAGAAATTGCAGCAAAACAAAGTAGTTTACCAGTTCCTTCAAAATACAAGATGGAGAACATACTTAGAAATATTCCAGGGATTTGACATGGAATTAGCGTTGGAATTATCCCTGAATTTGACAGGCAAAAATCTATGGTAAGGGTCATAGAGGTGGTTGCAATAGAAGAAAGCATAGCCAAGGTGATAGGGCTCGCACAAGAAGGTGAGTGATGGTTTTGTAGGAGGTCATCCTTGGTGCATGTAGCATAAGAAATCAACACGAAAGAACTCTTACAACATCGAGGGAAAGATTATGCATGGGATTTCTTACCTTTCATATGGAAGGATATGACTCTCTTCATCCAAAAGTATCTTACATGTGAGGGTATTCACCAGGTAATATTTTTCTATCATGTCAAGTTGTTATCGCATGTAAGGTATAATGATCAATTGAACATCCCATATTTATTTTAAAGGTCCTTACAACTTATGGCGCACTCGATGAGAAGTGATAAACACCCCTTAATGATAATTACAAATTACGCCCTGGTTAAACTCTTAATTCTTGATGCCCTAGGAAGCACTCAAATGACATGGAGGAAAATTTTGGGAGTACTAGAAGAATCTGTGGAGGAACAACATGAAGAAGTGGAAAAGGGTGGAAGACAAGGTAAGATGGAAATAATGGAGATTCCTAAAGAAGCACAAGCCTCAAGGGAAATTGACCAGGATGATGATCATGAGGAAGTCGAAGATGGACAGAGGTCTAGCCATGGCATGTAGTCACCTCTGGAAAAAAATGTAGAAATTGTTGAAAAGTATCCTCCAAAGGAAAATTTGAAACCATGTGTAGTTAAGGAAGAGCACTCTGCAACACTAGCTACACCGAAAGGTAAAAATAGATCTGTTGCAGAGTTTGTGGAATTCCTTCCCATGCAAAGAATGAGATTAATAGGCCATGAACTAGTGAGAGTAGAACCACCTATCATCACCTCCTTATATTATCCATAAGAACCAACTTTGGGGGTAATTGGTGATATGGAAGTTGTTACAAATAAGCCCAAGGAAGGAAACCCTCTTACGACTACTTCTGAACCAATTGTAGCTAGTCATATGACTGTCACACAAGAACCATATGTATAATTTATAGATAATGTTGAGGTTGTACCTAACTCAGAAGAATTAATCACAGAACTAGGGACAATTACATAATATGTCCTTCCTATTACACAAGAACCAGACATGGATGGAATTATTGATGAGGAGGCTACTACAAAACAACCAACCACAAAACAACCAATTAATATTGATCATGTTACACAAGAAACATTCATGGATGGAATGATTGATGAGGAGGTTGTTACAAAAGAACCAACCATCGAAGAACCAGTTAATAGTGAGCTTGTTGCATAATAACCAAGCATGGATGGAGTGATTGATGAGGAGACTATTACACAAAAACCAACCACTAAAGAACCAGTTAATATTGATCCTGTTACATAAGAACTAACCATAGATGGAGTGACTGATGAGTAGGTTGTTACACAAGAACCAACCACCAAAGAACTAGTTAATATTGATCCTGTCACACGAGAACCAAGCATGGATTAAATGATTGATGACAAGTTTGTTACACAAGAACCAACCTCTGAATAACCTATTGATATTGAGGCCATTTCAAATGAACCATTCAAATTAAAGGTGGAATAAGGGGAAACTAGCACGAGGAGTGCCATGAAAGGTAAGAATAAACCTTCCTCTATGATTAAACACATTATGAAATTGAAAAAGAAAAACTTGAAATTGAGGTAGAAAATTAGGGAACTTAAGAGATGGATTATGGAATTATCCAAGTCTATAGGATTAAACACCTATACTAATGTGGAAACAACCTTTCATAAAGTGACCTATCCAGAAAAAGGGGCTACTAAGAAACCAAAGGAGGATCCCTACTCAGATTGGGAATATATTTTTATACCTACGTGATATTCACCACGAGACATAAAGTTCAGAATGGAATCCATACATATAGAAGTGGAAACCAAGGAAGTTGGATTTTCTACCTTTGAATTTCCCTCCTTTTAATAGGAAAATCTTGATAAGTGGGAGGAATTGGCAATGTCCTACCAAGAGGGTATGGTCCCCCTCAAGGAGCATCGAAAAATTGTTTAAAACATGGAAATGAAGAGAGAAGATGAACTAACCATTTACATGATAGAAAAAGGGAAACGAGGAGAATATTGAAAGAAATTCATGGATGCACATGACCGAGTTAAGAAAAAGAAGGAAAAATAATAATATAGGATCATTCATTCAAGATTTGTTGAACTAAAAAATTCCTTCTCTTGTGTATGCTCTATTTCTTCAAGAGCAGTTCATCCTTTTTCATCTCACAACCATAACTGAGGATAGACCCTACATGTTCACACCTGCTAAATATTTATGGAGGTCCTTTTATGAATATGATGATAACACACAATACTCTTTATGTGAAATTTTT
Source organism: Picea engelmannii (assembly GCA_009831015.1). Taxonomy (NCBI): domain Eukaryota; kingdom Viridiplantae; phylum Streptophyta; class Pinopsida; order Pinales; family Pinaceae; genus Picea; species Picea engelmannii. The sequence goes on from ML792522.1 coordinate 474,420, forward strand.
TTTCATGATTTTATCATGCCATATGAAAGAGAGTTTAACCCTACAGCCTATATAGGAGACCTCAAGTTGAGAGCCTTTGTGTCCTACCTACTCCATCAAGCAAAGTGGAAATTGGCCCAATAAAATGTAGAAAGGAACCTGGACACATGTGAGCTAAGAGTTAGGGATGAACCTGCTCATGCAGATGATGCCACCAGAGCTCAAAACCTCATTTCTAGGTCTCCTCACCATTCAAGGCTAGTTGTAAGCCTTCAGGCACATGTAATTAACCAGTGTGTCGGTTGTATCAACGATGCAACATCTAAGGCCTTGGAGGGATACAAAATAATATGGGAGTCATATGCAGTGGCAATAAAAACCACGGAAACCTTTGGGTTTCCAAACTTCAGAAGAGTTGTGGGGCCAATGAATAGGTAAAATTAGTGTATTGAATAGAGAGGTCCTCGGTAGATTGGCCTAAAGTTTTATTTCCCTTTAATATGGTGATCTGGATTTTATGAGCAGAACAAAATGACTGCATATTATTACTAGATGCTTAACACAGAATAACAGAGATATAGTAAAATTGGGTTTCTATTCAATAAGGAAATAAGTTGAAACTATAAAATGTAGCGGAAAACAAACTTGTTGGAATGGTGGCGGCTTACCTCTGAGAAGAGATGTGACGTTTGTGCTCATTCACAAGAATATGATTACAATGAGGCTCTCAAGGCCTTTTTACAATAAAGAGGAGTTTCAAAAACCCTAAACATCCAAAAACCTAACCCTAGGAGATGAAGCGCCAAAAGTCATGTGGGCCCCGTTTGGGTAAGTCAGTACATCAACTTTCCGGGGTTGTAACTTTTGCATACGATCTTCGTTTTAGGCATATGATAGCCCATTGGAAATATCTATCCAAGGACTACAATAGTTGCATAAAATTTCACGATGAAATTCTCATGATGAAATTTTGCAACCGCAACACACCCCAAAAAACGTCGTTTAGGGCCTCAAAATGACTCTAGAAGTTCAGGACCCGAAAAACTGCTAAAAATAGTAAATTATCAAAATTGCTAGAAAGTTGTTTTGAGCCAGCTGGAAAAGGTGGGTGGCCATTGATATCCACCTAGATCAATCCTCCATCCTTAGGAAGTAATGGTCTCCATTGTGTTGAGTTCTACCATCAAATGAGGAAATTTCTGCTAAATTTGGCCCCGGGTGAGCCACTTGCCTTGGTACAGGAGTTGCCCTACTTTGACGACTCGATAAAGTTGGATCCTTTGTTGTCGAGTGACCTTGATTTGTGTGTCCAAAATATTATCACTGGATGCCTGTTGTATGTAGTTGGGGTTGAGCTCTGTTGGTGTCAACTGTTCTGCTACGTCTGAGGTGTCCAATAATGGTGGGAAATAAGGCCGAAGGAGGTCCACATTGAACACTGGGTGCAGGCCAAGGAAAGGAGGAATGTTGAGCACAAAAGCATTATCCCCCATAGACTTGGTGATGGTGTACAACCCATAACAAAGTGGGCAAAGCTTCCGATGGGGTCCTGTAAGGCGTTCTTTCTGCAAGTGCAACCAAACTTTGTCGCCCACCTGAAACTTATGTGGAACCTGATGTTGATCATGGCGCCACTTGTACTTGTCATTGGACTTCTGTAGGATACCCTGAACCTGTTGGCGGATATGTTGGATCCTCTCAATGAATTGGGTGGCTTTGTCAGCCTCAGTTAGAGCAGGAGAGGAGTTGGTCGAGGTGACCACAAGGGGAAGTGCAACATCTATGGGACCTAATGGTTGGAATCCCAACCCCACCAGAAAGGGGTTGTGTCTAGTTGAGCTATGCAGGGGTTGGTTGTAGCTATGTTGGACATAAGGAAGACTCTCATCCCATGTGCGAGGGTGCTTGGAATTATATATGTGCACGATATGCATGATCATTCGATTTATGACCTCGATTTGGCCATCTGTCTGGGGGTGGAAGGCTGTGGATTTGGTGAGCTTGGTGTCCAGCAGTGACCAGAGGCTCGACCATAATGTGTTGAGAAATCGACTGTCCCGATCTGAGACAATGGTTTGTGGGATTCCAAAATGTACCCAAACTCATTCAAAGAAGAGCTTGGCAGTGGCTTCTACTGTGATGCTCTTCTTGCAGGCAACCAGAATCGCCATCTTAGAAAAGCGATCAACAACCACAAAAACACAGTCATTTTCCTTCTTGGTGGACAGGAGGCCTGACATGTAATCCATTGAGATGGATTCCCATGGTCTGTCGGGAGTAGGAAGAGGGGTTTATAGGCCCTATTTCTTAGTGGTTGGTTTGGCAATAACACAAGCAGTGCAAGACCTGATATACTTGTTGACCTCCTATTGAAGTTTCGGCCAGTAGAAATTTTTTTGTAGCATTGCCACTATCTTTTCGACGTCGAAGTGTCCTGCCACCCGGCTGTAGTGGGATTCCCAGATCAGCTTCACTCGCTCACTTGAGGGAACACATATATGGCCCAGATGACAAAACAACCCATCCTAAAGATGGAAATTATCGACAACTGCCTTTGCCCCCAACATTTGGTAGGTGGTGGTGAAGTCCGGGTTTGTCTCATAGAGTTGGGGCCATCCAGAGCTCTCATGGTCATAGGATTCTAGCACTATGGTGAGTGTTGTGACTGGTGGTCTGCTGAGGCAATCAACGACATGGTTGGTGCTTCATGTTTTATACTTGATGTTGAGGTGGAATTGTTGCAAGTATGTGAACCACTTTTGATGGTGGTCATTCTGCAATTTTCCTTATGTCTGCATGAACTGCAGTGGCTTATGATTAGTGTGGATGACTATCTCCCTCTCAAGAATGTAATGTCTCCACTGGCGGTAGGCTTGCACAATGGAGTACATTTATTTTTCGTAAGTAGGGTACTTGCGAAAAACATATGATAGTGTCGCACTATGATAGGCCATAGGGTGGCTGTGCTACGTGAGAATGACACCCACAGCATAATCTGAAGCATCAGTCTCAATCTCAAAGGGTTGTTGCAGGTCTGGTAGTGAAAGTACTAGGGCAAAGCACAAGCTATGCTTCAAATCATCGAACGCTTGTTGTTGGGGCTGGCCCCACGCAAATTTAGCCTTACCACCACTCCTGGTTATTTGGCTGAGGGCCCATGCAATATGGGAGAATCCCAACACAAACCTACGGTAGAAATTGGCAAGGCCCAAGAAGCTCTGAAGCTCAGTGAGTGTGGTTGGGGCTCGCCAGTCATGGATGACTTGGATCTTGGTTAGATCCACATGTACACCATGTTGATCAATGATGTAGCCTAGGTAATGGACCTTGTCCATGTCGAAGGAGCATTTTTCCAAGTTGGCGTATAGCTTGTGCTGTCGCAGGGTGTGCAGAACCTGCTGAATATGTTGCAAGTGTTCAGTCCAAGTCTTTGTGTAAATGAGAATGTCATCAAGATACACCACTACAAAAGTATTGGTGAATGGTCGTAGGATATCATCCATCATCCTCATGAAAGTAGTTGGAGCGTTTGTCAGACCAAAGGGCATGACCAACCATTCAAAAAGGCCTTCCTTTGACTTGAAGATGGTCTTCCATACATCTATCTGTTCTATCGAGACCTCATGGTAGCCAGACTTTAGATCAATCTTACTAAAGTATTTGGCCCCCTTGAGCTGATCAAGGAGGTCGTCAATTCGGGGAATCAGGTACCGGTTTCTGACTATGATTTTATTCAAAGCCTGATAATCAATGCAAAGTCGCCAAGTTCCATATTTCTTCTGTACCAGCATGATTGGGCTCCCGCAAGGTGATGATATAGGATGGATGTGCCCCTTGTGCAGCAATTCTTGTATCTGTCGCTTGATATCCTCATTCTCTATCAAAGAGCGGTGATACACTGGCCCATTGGGCAATGGTGCGTCGGGGGTCAGATCGATGGGGTGCTTGACTTGGCAGTGCAGAGGTACCCCGGTAGGTGAGGAGAAGATATCCGAGTATTCTTCCACGACCTTATCTACTTGCTTCTGCTATGTGGAGAGGTTAGCCGCAGAGACCCTGGATGTGGCTATGATCTTTCTCTCATTCTGAGAGAGAATCACAAAGAAGACAAACTTCCCCATCTGAGAGATGACCTTCCTGCATTTCTTAGCAGAGATCAAGTAAATAGCAATAGGTGGGACAGCCTCAGGTATCCTATACAATTTCCTATTCAAATTAATAATAACACTACGAGGCCTAGACTCATATACAACATGATGTTTCCATAAATAAGGTTGGCCCAAAAGAACATCACAAACTTCGAGAGGAGCAACATCGCACAATACCTCGTCTTTGAAGGGCTTGATGTCGTACGGCAGTCGACACTGTTGGCTAACACAGAGATCACTTCCTTGGAATAGGTTTGTGATAGTCCCACAGTGTATTAGGTTCGTCACATTGCAACATCAGGACATGTTCTTCTCATTACAATGTTGGTCTATGTTTGTCACATTCCCACATTGGGTTGTGTACATTTCATTGAGACCATGGCTTATGTTCATCCCATTGCGACATTTGGGAATGTTTGTCACATTGCGATGTTAGGATATGTGCATCACATTGCAAAGAGAAGATATGTTCTTCACATTGCGATGATAGGGCTATGTTCATCACATTGAGAAATCCATTTATGTTCATCACATTGAAACCACAAGGTTTTGTTCATCTCATTGTGATGATAATGCTATGTTCATCACATTGAGATGATAAGGCTATGCTTCACACATTGCGACAATATGCTTATGTTCCTCACATTATGACGATGGGTCTATGTTCATCACATTTCGATGATAAGGACATGTTTGAAACATTGCTACATTACTCATATTGTGATGCTACTATGTTTGTCACATTGCAACATTACTACATTCGTCATGTTGCAACGTCTGATTTTGTTTGTCAGATTGCAATGTCAGGTTATATTCATGACATAAGGTTGACCATTAACTTAATAATTTTGGTTTACTGTTGTTGATAGAGATCAAGAGTATGGTTTAATCTAGTTGACCTTGCACATGGTTTTCTATGGTTGACTATGGTTAATGATGGTTGAGCTTGACATGGACCAAAGTTTAGTAAGGTTTCTCATGGTTGACTATGGCTAGCAAACTCTGTGCACATTACATTGCGACAATGGGTTATGTTCATCAGATAGTGGTCTTTGGAAATGTTTGACACATTACTATGGTAGGATATTTGTGTCATATTGCGACGATGAGGCTATGTTCATCACATTGTGATAACAAGGCTACATTCATCACACTGTGATGACAAGTCTATCTTCGTCACATTGTTAGAATATTCTTATGTTCATCACATTACGACGATGGGTATATATTCTTCACATTGTGACAGAAATGATATGTTTGAGACATTGCAACATTACTATGTTTGTCATGTTGCAACATCTGATTTTGTTTTTCAGAATACAACATTAGGTTATATTCATCACATAAGGTTGACCATTACCTTAATAACTATGGTTGGCTATTGTTGACCATGATCAAGAGTATGGTTTAATATAGTTGACCTTTCCCATGGCTTTATATGGTTTTCCATGGTAGGTTATGGTTAAACATGGTTGAGGTTGACGTGGACCAAAGTTTAGTAAGGTTTCTCATGGTTGAATATGGATGGTCAGAGTTGACTATGGGTGACCATGCCCATGGCTGACCTTCGGAAGCCATGTGGCTCTGATTATGCTCGACCATGTTGATTATTTTTAATCATGGTTTACTATGCCACTATCACATTGCAATGTTGATTGGGTTTTATTTGTTAGATTGCGACATCATGATTTGTTCCTCACATGACATTGTAAAGTTATGTTCATCACATTGAGACATGCGGTTTTTTCTTGACACATTACGTTGTTACATTCTCACATTGGTTTATGTTCATCACATTGTGATGTCATGAAATTGTCCTATGATTGCAATGTTGGGATATGAATGTCACATTGGGACATTGGGTTGTGTACACCACATTACAAAATTGGGTTATGTTCGTCACATAACGACATTTGGAAATATTTGTCACATTATGAAGATGCGATATTTGCAGCACATTGCGACGACAAGGCTATGTTCATCACATTCCGACAATATTCTTATGTTTGAGACATTACGATGGTTAGGCTATGTTTGTCACATTGAGAAGACAGGTAAATGTTTGACACATTGGGACATTGCTATGTTTGTCATATTGTAATGCTACTATGTTCATCACATTGCAACATTATTATGTTTGTCATGTTGCACCATCTAGTTTTGTTCTTCAGATTGCAATGCCGGGTTATGTTCATGACATGACAAGGTTGGTTTATGTTCGACACGTTATGTAAAGAAAGTTTTGACCAATTTTTTAAAAAATAATCTAATTTTTTTTTCTTATTTGACTATCTATTAATACATTATTGACACCCAAAATATTAGTACATTAAATATTATTACCCTAACTATTAACTATGAATACACTAAACATTAACTATTAAGTCCCTAACTATTAATACATTATTAATACCCTAACAATTTTTTCCTTTATCACTAACCATTATTAATACCCTAACTATTAATACATTAATAAATGTTATTACATAACATAATAATACATTATTAAAGTATTAATATATTAATAAAAAATTATTACTTAATATCATAAAACATTATTATTAAATATTATTACCCTAACTATTAATGCATTATTAATACCTAAACAATTTTTTTTCCATTATCACTAACTATTATTAATACCCTAACTATTAATATACTATTAATATATTGGTAAAAAATTATTACATGAAGTAATAATAGATTATTAAAGTTTTAATACATTAATAAAAAAGTATTACATAAATGTAATAATACAGTATTAATACATAATATAGTAATATATTAATAGGTTATTATTAAACGTGATTAAAGTATTAATAAAACATTATTACTAATGTAATAATCCTAGCCATAAACATATCCAACTAATTATAGGATTAATAATAATGTGATAATACATTAATACATTCCATTAATATATAGTACATTAAGATGATATTGCTTTGATAATAATGCTTAATAATAATGAATTTAGCACATTATATTATATTAATGTTTTATTAATATAATGTTTTATTAATATTGTCATAAATTCCTCTCGAGGTGTAGGACAGTTGGTGACGGAGTGTGTTGTTAATTCACTCCGTGATGTTAAAGTCACCGGTTCGAAACCTGCGGGGACAAAAAATCCAACCATGTTAAGGGTTGGTGTGGCGCTCGCACAAATTAACAAACAAAAAAAAATATTGCCATAAATTCCTTTATTAATATAAACTTATTACCCAACAAAACTTCTTAATATAAACTTAATATTATTATATTATTATTAAATATTACTAAAACTCTTTTAAGTTATTAAATAATAATGTCTTATTAATATAAACTTAGTATTATTATATTATTATTAAATATTACTAAAACTCTTTTAATACATTAAATAATAATGTTAATATTATTTAATGTATTAGAGTTTATATTAAATAATGTGACAATATATTAATATAGGGCATTACTAAATACTATTAAATATTACTAAAAAAATTGAGACATTATTTAATATATTTTTTTTTATTAATATAAACTTAATATTAAATTTAATATAAAATTTATATTAAAAATTAAGATAATAATATTTAATAATAATGTTTTATATTAATAATATAACATATTAATAGTATTTATTAATGTATTACTATATTTATGTAATAATATAACATATATTTATATAAACTTATTACCCAACAAGGTATTAGGAACTAAAAAAAAATTACATTAATTACATACCATTGAGTGGGTATTAGGGGTTATATTTAAATTTGTGACATTTGTGTTGTTGATTAAGGTTGGTTGTCATTGATGTCAACCCTTGAAGAAAGACCCGTAGCACAAGGGTTTGGATAATGGAGCCAATATTGTTTGATGTAAATATGAATCATTATTGTTTTGTCATTATTGATAAGAAGTAAATATGGATGAACTCCAAAGTGGTCCCCTTATGGTGAAATCCCTCATAGGAAGACACTTTGTGGAGTAAGAGAACCCATGCTTAATTGTGGAATAATGAGATGAAAGAAAGTGAATTTTTTCGAGAAAATATCCTAGATGGATAGTCCTTTTCATGTCATTTCTGTTGGTATGTAGAACGTCACATAACTCCTCACGGTTTGAGAGTTATGGCCTTACGAAGTTGGAGGACCCTCATATGTCATCTAGAAGCCCCAAAAGGTCAAAGTAATCAAAATGGTTTAAGAGATTTTAAAAGGTAAATAATAAAGTGAAGTGATGAGTGTATTATAATTCAAATTGAATACAAAATAAATTATTTCAATAATAAATTTAATGGAGAAATTAGAAGTGGACCAAACCCTAAAATAAGGAAAGTGGGCCAAGTGACCTAGAAGATGTTTTTAAGGAAGCTACTTGGAGAGTATAAATAAGAGGCAAAGCCCTCTCATTTGAATTACACTTGAGAATATTGAATATCTATATGTGTTTGAGGTAACCAAGGATATCTAAACCAAAATTCTGAGTGAAGGTGAAGAAAAGAAGGCCAAAATGCAAAGAAGAATAAATTATTTTGATGGTGCTCTCTAAGGTATGTTATTTATAGGTCATCTCACCATTTTTGCTATAACTTTTTTTCTATAATGATTCAGACCATGAAATTGCTATGAAAGTGAGAAAACATATCCAATTATCTGTGGTAATAAATTCATCTTGTGGGTCGTTGTATTTTTGGATTTACACTCCATGGAAAATAGGGTTTGTGGCCAGTCCTGAAACCAGTCAAAATCAGGTGTTTCAGGTGAAAATGTCATAACTTCTTCATAAAAGATCCAAATTCAGTGAGACCAAATGTGTTGGATAGGGAACAACCTATAGTATGCTTTATAACAATTTTAGATCAATTCATCAAATATTTTGTGCAGGGCACGCTCTACAAGGTCACTCTCTAGAATAATCCAAAATTTAGCAAGGTATGCCATTTTTTATATAAATCCTTTTATGAGAGGTTCCAAGTAGTGACACTTGGAGGAATTGCATAAAACACACTGAAGAACATTGTAGATAAGTTTCATATCTTTATACATTACGTGTTCAAAGTTATGATTACTTCAAGTTAGGGTTGTTGACTAATCCAAAACTAGGCATGTGAGACTAAAGAAACGTTTGATGAAAATGTTAGTCTCTTGTTTTTAAAGTTAAGGAAGGTTTTAAAGATGTGATGATATACACCAGGTCTATTACAGAGCTATAAATCAGATTTGGATGATGAAATTGATGAGGGATTTTGGTTGTGGTACATGTTGAGTACATGGTTGAGACAAGTAGTTGATGAGTTGGTGCACATACATGAGGTGTATAGTTGATGAAGTTGGTACATATTGATGAGTCACAGTTGATGAGTAGCTGAAAAATGATTGGTACATACTTGGTACATGGTTGGATGCACTTGCTTATGGTACAGGTTGATTACAGGTTGTTGCATGGTTGATGCACATGTTTATGGTACAGGTTGAGGTACAGGTTGATGCATGGTTGATGCATGGTTCATATTTATTGGTACAGGTTTATAGCGGTATATCTCATAGTGATAGTGTGACAGTGGTTCCACAATTCTACTTCTACTTGAGGGTGGCAGGACGGGGCAAGGACAGGTGGTTGTAGCCCCCTTCCGGTTGTAGCCGGAGAACATTAGGGGTTGTAGCTTCCTTTTGGTTGTAGCCAAAGAATTGGGGAGTTGGAGCTTCCCTCAGGTTGTAGCCTGAGAAACTAGGTGGTTGGAGCCTCCTTCCAGTTGCATTCCATGGTTTTCTCCTGATTTGGGTTTCCACGTAAAACACTGGTGTATTATGTATGTGTGTGATTGTTTATTTTTTACTGCTCATTATTGGATAATAATTCTACATTAATATAACATTTGAATAAAAGGGATTATAATTATGTTATTACTGATTCACCCCCCTCTCAGTAATCCAACAATTGGTATCAGAGCAGGTTCCTTCAGAAATTAGTTTAACCACTGAAAGGCAGATCATGGAGAGTACCAACTCGTATAAAAATGGAATACCACAGTTTGATGGACATAAGTATGTTTTTTGGAGAATAAGGATGAAGACATATATACAGGCACAGGGATTTCAAGTTTGGCAATCAATTGTAGATGGATACATAGCACCAGTAGTTCCACCAACAAATGACAAAGTAGTGAAACTTGGTGAGAATAATTCCAAATCCATAAATGCACTTTTGAATGGTCTCAGTGATACGGTATTCACCAAAGTTTCACATTGTAAATATGCTAAAGAGATTTGGGACAAGCTTCAAAATATTTATGAAGGAGATTCAAAATTCAAAGCAGCAAAGCTTCAAACTTACAAAGGTCAATTTGAACAACTAAAAATGAAGGAAGATGAACATATCACAGCCTACTTCTTATGAGTTGATGAAACAGTGAATGCAATCATAGGATTGGGAGAAGAAATTGAATAATATGTAATTGTTCAAAAAATACTAAGATCTCTTCCTATGAGATTCAACCCTAAGATATCAGCACTAGAAGAAATATCAGATCTAATCTCAATAAGCATGGACAAACTGCATGGAATCTTCATAGCATATGAGATGATAATTGAACAGGAAAATCCATATGTAAAAGAAGCAACCTTCAAAGCATCCAAAAGATCAAAGCAAAAGAAAAAGGAACAAGAATAATATAGCAATAGTAGCGACATCTCAAAAGATGATGAAGAAGTGGCCAACTTAGTCAAAAGACTGAACAAGGGAACCAACAGTAGGTACAGAGATAACCTTCCTTTAATTTGTTGTAATTGTGATGGTATTGGTCATTTTGCTAACAAATGTCCTCATAAGAAAAAGAGAAATGATGAAGGTTACTCAAAAGGCAGACAAACATATAAAGGTAAAAGAACTACAAAGAAAGTTTTCAAGAAAAACTTTTTCACAAAGGAAGACATCTCATCATCAGATGAAGATGAAGTCAGTGACAGTGAAACAAGGAGAGTTCTATTCATGGTAGTAGAAGACTCTGATAAAGAAGACTGCAAAGAAGAATATGAAGAAGAAATTGAAGAGGTAGAAGTTGACTTCTGAGAAGAATTAATGAGTGCCATAGAAGTTATGATAAGAGAAAATAAGAAAAACAAGAAACTACAAGCAGAACTGGATAAGAAAAAAGACACTCAAGAACTAGAACAAATGATCACAAAATTGAAGGTTCAAATAGAAGAAGATAAAAGAATTGAAGAATCACTCAAAGAACAGCTAGAAGGAGAGGAAATGATCATTGGAAACCTGGAAGCAGAGATTGTCACACTAAGAAAGGATATTCAAAAGAAAAATATGCAGAATAGCTCAAAAGTTCTGGATGACATTATCAGCAGTCAAAAATCTTATCTTGACAAGTTTGGACTTGGATACAATTAGATAGAAAAGGGATCAAGCTCCAAAACAATAGAGCAAGAAACAAATCCAAAAAGTTATGCAGAAACAATAAAAGGGAATAAAAATATATACAAGGAAGATTACAAGGACACTCCTCCACCGAGAAGATTCAGATTTCAGAATCAACAAAAGATAGATAGACCTCAAGAAGAAGAAGGATTCATAAGAGCACCTCCTTTCATAAGATCTTCAACTACCAGGTATCAAACTATATTTTTTGGTTTATGTTATGCATGTAATAATTTTGTACATAAAGCTGTAAATTGCAGACCTAACAACAGGAACAATAACTACTTTGAGAGCCATACACAAAGGGGTTATTCAAGAAGACCTAGTGAAACATAGAGAAGAAGTTACAAAAGGTTTGAATCTTTGAGCACTGAAGTGGAATGTTACAAATGTAACAATTTTGGACACATGGCCAAAAATTGCAAAATGACAGTCCCTCCTAAAGAATCTCAACAGAGTCACAAACAAGAACCTCAAAAAATGACATGGATAAGAAAGAAAGATTAGTATAGCAATGAAGAATTCACAGTCAATCTACAAGCTAAACAGAAGAAACGTGGTTGGTATGTTGACAGTGGATGTTCAAAACACATGATAGGTGATAGATACAAGTTTCTTACATTACGAAAGGAAAGAGATGGATCAGTCTCCTTTGGAAATGATGATTCATCCAAAATCATTGGAAAAGGCATAGTTACTTTCCATTCACAAAAGTGTGAGATAAGAAAAGAAGGTTCAGGGAAATTGGTCGCTACAACTGCAAGAACTTCAAGAAACATATATGTGTTAAGAGAAATTGGAAATGAAAAGTGTTGTCTAGGAAAGGAAGATGAAAGTTGGTTATGGCACAAAAGAATGGGTCACATGCATTTTGATAACCTTGTCAAAGTCAGCAAAAGAGAAGCAGTTAGAGAAATTCCCCAAATCACGAAACCAGCCAACACTTTATGCAAGCATTGCCAACAAGGAAAGCAAACAAAGGCTAGGTTCAAATCAAAGGAATATTCAACAACAAAACCAATGGAAATTGTGCATAATGATCTAGTTGGACCAACTACAACAAAAGGATTAAAAGGTGAGAGATACTTTATGTTATTAGTTGATGATTATACAAGAATGACTGCAGTTTTCCTTCTCAAGAACAAATCAGAAGCTTTTGAAAATTTCAAGATCTACAAGGAAATGGTTGAAAATGAGATGGATTCGAGAATCAATTGATTAAGATCAGATAATGGAGGAGAATTCACCTCAAAGGAATTTATGGACTACTACCTCAATCATGGAATAAAAAGGAAATTCTCCATCGCTAGGACACCTCAACAGAATGGAGTTTTTGAAAGAAAGAATAGGACAGTACAAGAAATAGCTCGAACAATGATAATAGATTCAAAGTTGACAGATATTTTTTGGACACACACAGTGCATACAATAATTCACATTCAAAACAGAGTAATGCTCAGAAACAAAACTGATAAAACTCCCTACGAGCTATGGAAAGGAAGACCAACAAATGTGAAGCACTTCAGAGTTTTTGGAAAAAAATGCTACATCAAAGAGAAGATGTAAGAATGGGAAATTTTGACTCTCATGTGGACTGTTATCCCCGATATCTAGGGATAACTAGGAGATCATGTCTCGAGGCCCATAGGTTCTAGACATGGAGTACCGAGAGTAGGATTGACCTGAGCATGTCCCTGGAGGGCCCATCCTTCTTCTTCTTCGCCAGACGTGTCTTGTCAGCAGCAGCAGCTTCCATCACCATCGGCTTGGACTTGCATCGGAGAGGACTCTTGCTCCATGAGGTAATTGGTTCAAGGTATCATGGTATGTGTCATATTTGATTGTTATAACCCTCTTATATATGCATTAGGTTCCTTTCATTTCTGATGACTGCTTGGATCTTACACTAATCCACTTGACCAATGTTGGGGTGATTGATGGGGTGACTTAGCAAGCTGATGTTCATGGTTTTGGTGAACCACCAAGAGGGATTTGCAGAGCCATCGTCCGCTCCCACCATTTTATCATTTTACATCTTATATCCCACACATCTATCCCATTACCCTAGTCCGGCCATTAGGATGACCTTTGAGAGTTACACTTTGTCTTGTGGGAAGAAGGGGCTAAAGGCCCAGGGGGTAAAAGTAGCTGGTAAAAGATAAAAGCCATAGGAAATAAATCCTAGAGATGCTTCACCCAGGGGATCCCCGAGAAGGAAATAAAAAGCCTCTCGATAAGAAACTAAAGGGACCCTAAGAAAAATAATAAAACAAGACCTAACCAAGAGGATGGGACGTCTCATCACGAGCTGACCCATTATGTTCATAGTTATCTAGTAGTATGACATTTCCATCATCTGATCACCACGCTAGCGCAGTGACCTTTGGTTGCATGGCCAAGGGAAAGGGGGTCTCATCACGAGCCAGCCTTATCATCTCTGCGAAGATACCAGTGGGTAACACTGTCATCTCTGGTCACCAAGCCAAGGCAGTGTCCTCTGGTTAGACCTTGAAGTAAAAAAGAAAGAAAAGAAATAAATAAAAAGATAAAGGCAATAAAGGGCTTGGAAAAAATGCATCCATGACAGGTACAGATCGCCTCCTACAAAGGCACCCACAGACAACACCTTCCCTTGGTCTTACTGTGACTGGACATCCCTAAACCATATTACCTCATAAAACATGGCTTGAATGATCTTCTGAGGAAACTTTCCTTATCTTGTGGGTATTAGCCCAATAGCTTATTTTGTCGGTTTCTTCAGCTTTGTATAGTAGATCTGTGTAATGTCTTTGAACTCTTAGAGGATATGTTAGGGATTTCATGCATATATTTGATAAATTTAATGATGAAATGTGATTAACATTTCCATGATCCCAAGGACTGATGAGCCCATGGAGGGCGTAGGTTTTTATTTGCAGGACCATACCCGACGGACAGGTACTAGTGGACCGGTACACATGGGGATATGATTAGTTCGGACCTCCATGGGGCTGAAGAGCCCATCAGATGGTTGCTGGGATGGTAGAGGCAGGACAACATAGTGATGAGCCATTTCATGAAGGAGACATAAGGACTTTCCACCAAGACACCATGGTAGAGCTCGGCCTAGGGGCGATCACCCACTGCAGATGGGACGATTGCTTTTGATGGACAGGACGTCACCTGAGGTAGCTAGACATTTTCTGGAGCATGTGGCAGTGTACTGAGGTCATTTGGCACGTGTGGCAGCTTTGAGAAGCCCCAGAGGGGCCAAGGATGCTGATCTTGCCCAAAAAGGGCCAACGTCTCCCTCAGAGGGGCCTGACTTCTCCCTTTTAACTCATATTTTGACATTTTTAGCATTTAATGTGATAAACAGTGAAATATTGTTAAGTCGGCCTTGTCGGCTGTTTTAATGACCTATTTTTGTAATTAAAGGTCATAAGATTGGTATAAATAGAGGATGTTGAGCCTCATTTTGAGAGGAGACAACTCACTCTCTTGTGAGAGGATCATTTTTTAGTCTTTTGTCTTGGTATTTGCTCTTGGAGTTGAGGCGCTACACTTGTGGAGAATCATTCTTGGCATATTTATGGTGTTTTCTATCATTGGAAGGTTTACAACTAGGGTTTGATAAGCTCTTCATTGATTTGTAAGTGTATTTCTCATGCAAAACTTCTTGATTAAATGGTTGTAGGTTAAATCTTTTACATTTATGGTTACATTGTTATTATTATGCTTAATCATTGAAACCCTAGGTAGCAAGCACACAAGTAGTTCCTTGCTTCATGTCCCCATGATAGAAAACTTGTTTAGCCATTTGATTAAGGAGAATATAGCCTAGCCATTGCTACACTAATTCCCCTTTTTCTTGAGTTAGTTTTGAAACATAAATTGAAGAAAGAAGACGTCCTAGGCCTAATTGAGTTTACACCTAGGGTTTGACTCTTAGGGTTTGAAAAGCCTTAGCCCTACAACACTTTTCATCCCTAGATTTATGTTTTAAAGATAGCCATTTTTTCCAAGAAGTTTTAAGGAAAGAGAGAGGAAGAGAGAGGAGCATGAGGCATTGCTTAAGAAACACCGGAATGAGCCTCATCCCCTTAGGTTTTTGACTTTGTGGCCCTACCATTGCAGCACTAGAAAGCTTAACTCTCTTGTCCTTGAATTTAGATTCTCCCGAGACATAGCACTTGCTCCTTGACTCCATTTTACCCTAAGGCACTAGTCTAGAATTCCAACGTTGAGTCTATTGTGTTAAACAACCTTTTTCAAACTTCCAAAATTTGAAACCCTAACTAACCCTAGCGACTTACTGACCCTAATTTTATGATGACGTCATGCCTCTTTTGAACTCTTGTTTGATATAAAATGTTGTGGCTTTGTCATCTAGCAATAGACATTGAAGTGTTGATTATTTTCATTGGCTAGTTTGCAAAACGTCCACCTCTTTGCCTATCAAACTAACCCTAGAACTAGGCTGACGCCACCTCTAGTATAGTGACGCAACAAACTTTGTATGTGAGCATATGGTGATATTTAATGCGTTGTGATAATTCATGGATTGATACATTGAATGCTATATCATTTCCTGTGTTATTGAGAAGTAATATTATAAACCATTGTCATTTTTTGCAATCATTGACTTTGTCAATAATTACTGCTATATGTGCTCATATATAATAAAGATAGTCATTAGTTTATGAAGTACTAACCATTGTTGCACATTTTAGTTTTATTTTCCTTGTTTCGCAAACAGGTGCCTATTCTGTGGAATACCTTCATTTTGACTATCTTCTTGGCAGTAATCTGTGAAGGGAAAACCTACTCTGACCTTTTGAGCCTTAATATCTTGATCCTTTTCCTTTCAATACCCCAAATTACTAGGGACGTCTCCCTTGGGATTAGCCACCTTGAATAGAAAGAGCCCCCCATCGAGGTGACAGTGGGTGGGGAAGTTCCTGTTACGCCAGTTTGACCTTTACTTTTAAGATACCTGACCTTGACTACAAATTGAGTGATAACATGGACAAAGGAATACTTGTTGGTTACTCAAGTACAAGGAAAGCATACAAGCGTTACAATCTAAGATTAAACAAAGTTGTGGAAAGTATCAATGTAACAATTGATGAAACAGGCAGACCAGAATCAAAGAAAGAAGAAAAAAAATCAATGGAACAACTTTTTGAAGAAGAAGATGATAAAGAAGAAGAAGAGGAAGATGAAGATGAAGAGAATCCGACAGAAGTAGAAGAGCAAGTTCAGAAAGTATCTCCAAAGACACCTAGCAAATGAGTACAGAAGAATCATCCTTCAGATCAGATTATTGGAAACAAATATGCAGGAGTTGAGACTAGAAGAAAAATCCATTCACCAGAACAAACACACCTAGCACTCTTATCTACAATCGAACCAAACTATTTTGAAGAAGCCAGCAAGGATAAATTTTGGAATAAGGCCATGGATGAAGAATTGGATCAAATAGATAAAAATGACACTTGGGAATTGGTTCCAAGACCAAAGAATAAGAATGTGATCGGCACAAAATGGGTTTTCAGGAATAAATTGAATGAAGATGGACAGGTTACAAGGAACAAAGCTAGATTGGTATGTAAAGGATATGCACAGATTGAAGGAATCGACTTTGAAGAGACATTTGCCCCAGTTGCCATAATGGAAGCAATCCATTTTCTTTTAGCTTATGCATGCTCAAAAAATGTTAAAGTATATCAGATGGACATAAAATC
Organism: Picea engelmannii; assembly: GCA_009831015.1. Taxonomy (NCBI): domain Eukaryota; kingdom Viridiplantae; phylum Streptophyta; class Pinopsida; order Pinales; family Pinaceae; genus Picea; species Picea engelmannii. The sequence continues at coordinate 491,689 of ML792522.1, forward strand.
ATCTTTTATGAATGGGGAACTTGAAGAAGAAGTCTACATTGAACAACCAAAAGGATTTTAGTTTTTAGAGAACACAGACTATGTGTGTAAATTAAAGAAGGCCTTGTATGGTCTAAAATAGGCTCCTAGAGAATGGTACTCCATATTGGATAAGTATCTATAGTAGGCAAGGTTTAGAAAAGGAAGTGCAGACAACAACCTCTACATCAAGGTAAGTCAAGGTAATATTTTATTAATTGAAGTTTATGTTGATAATATTATTTTTGGTAGTGATGATGACAGGTTAAGCCAGAAATTTGAAAAAGACATGCAGAATGAATTTAAAATGTAGTTACTTGGAGAACTATCCTTCTTTCTGGGGCTTCAGATACATCAAAGCAACCAAGGAATTTTTATTTCTCAAACCAAGTATATCAGAGAAATGCGAAAGAGGTTCGGAATGGAAGATTACAAACCCATTATCGCTCCCATGAAAACTGGTTGTAAGATGAACAAAGATGATAATTCAAAGTCTACAGATCAGAGGCAATATAGGTCAATGATTGGAAGCCTACTATATGTGACAACATCTAGACCAGATGTAATGCAGGTTGTTAGACAGGTGGCATGATTTCAAGTAGCACCAAAGGAATCACATGTATTAGTAGTAAAGAGGATTTTCAGATATCTCAAAGGAACATAAGAGTTTGGATTATGGTATCCAAAAGGAAAAGATCTATCACTTATTGCCTACACAGATG
>ML792522.1:497808-515080 GCA_009831015.1 Picea engelmannii
TGAAGGTTACAACTTGGAATATAAGAGGCCTAAACATCCCAAGAAAGCAAAGAATCCTTAGGAGTAAACTAAAGCAGGAACAACCAGATCTATGTTTCATTCAAGAGACAAAATGCACTACAGATAGAATGGAGGCAATCAGTAAACAACACTGGCACAAGTACAAGATGGTATGCATCGAATACCATCAAAGGTCAAGCGACATTCTCACTTTGTGGAACCCACAATTTATAAATCTAATAGTAGCCGAAGAAACCAAGTACACCCTAATGATATGCATGCAAATCACTGGAAACACGGAGGAAATTATTTTCACTAACGTGTATGGGCCCCAAGGGCTAGAGGAAAAGAGAGGAATGATCCGAGACCTAGAAGATATAAAATCCTGATCCACCAGCCTCCACTGAATCCTAGTAGGGGACTTCAACATCATCACCTCACTTGTGGAGAAGAAAGGTGGTACAAGAAGATTGGATCGGGAAGCAGAGGATTTTTCAAAATTTATAGACAGAGCAGAGATGGTAGATCTCCAAACTAAGAATGGCAAGTTCACCTAGAACAATAAACGGATGAACTAGTTTCAGGTAGCTACAAGACTCGACATATTCCTTATATCAGAGTCAATCATTATGCAGGGGCTAACCTTAGATTGCAACATCCTTCCCTGGGGTAGATCTGATCATTGGCCAGTGCAACTGGAAGCAAGCTTCCAAACAACACCAAAGAATAGACCCTTCAGATTCGAGAAATTATGGATTGATCACCCGACATTCAAGGAAAGAATCAAACAGTGGTGGCAGGAGGAGCAATCAGAGCAAGGGACAAGGATGTCCAAACTCCATAAGAAACTTAAGTACATCAAAAATAAGCTCAAAGAGTGGAACAGGGGTACTTTCGGGAATATAAATAAAGAGAAAAATGACATAGATGAAAAAATGAAAAAACTCCAAGAAACTTGCATACTGGAAGGCTTAGGGAGGACCAGAAAAAGGAAGAGATCTAAATGACCCAATATTGGGATGCGCAATGCCAACAGGAAGAAACACTCTGGCGTCAAAAGTCCCACATCTGATGGATAAAGGAGGGAGAGTGGAACACCAAGTTCTTCCATAGAACAACCATGGCTAGAAGAGCCCACAAAAAAATCCTAAAGATCAAAGACTAGGATGGAATCGAGCATGAGTCACATCAAGAGATTGAAACTGCTCAGGTCAAACACTTCCATGGGATAGCCCAAGAACCTCACCAAGACAGATCAGAGGCCAGTCAAAGGATAATCCATCATATTCCACTCCTAGTCACAGAGGAACAAAACATCTTCCTAAACAAATATATTACCATGAAAGAAGTTGACCAGGTTCTCCAGGAAATGCCTAGTGGGAAAGTATCAGGTCCAGATGGCTTCACAACGGAGTTCTTCAAAGCCTGCTGGGAAATTGTAAAATATGAAGTTTATAAGGTAGTAGAAGACTCTAGAAGGTCTTCCTCCATCCTTAAAGCACTAAATTCCACAATGATCACACTAATACCCAAAGAAAATGAAGCCAAAACCCCTGATCGGTATAGACCTATAGCGCTATGCAATGTGGTTTACAAGATAATCTCCAATTTAATAGAAAATATATTGAAACCCCTCCTACCTTCATTGATTTCGCAAGAACAGGCAAGATTTGTGGAAGGAAGACAAATAATGGACAACATCATCTAGGCCCATGAGATCATTCACACCTTGAAGCTTCAAAAGCGGGGGGAAATGATAATACAACTGGACCTAGCAAAATCTTATGATAAAATTAGCTGGCACTATATGGTCAAGACTTTGGAAGCCTTTGGTTTCACCCAGCACTGGATCAGTTGGATTGTCAATCTCGTATCCACAAAAAGCTAGTCGCTACTAATCAATGGAGTCCCGGCCAATCCTTTCTAGCCTATGAGAGGTATCAGACAAGGAGACCCATTTCCCCCCTTCCTGTTCATTCTGATGATGGAAGGCCTCAACCGGAGCATCAAGAGTGCAACCGCAACTAGGGAAATAATGGGGCTCAAACCCTTCGAAAACTTCCCTACTTCAACTCACCAACAGTTTTTAGATGATACATTACTCCACGACATACCCACGGTCAAGGAAGCCAAAGCCTACAAATGAATTCTAGAATATTTGGGGAAGCCTCGGGTGTTGAGATCAACCACTCCAAGTCGATGATATTTTTCTTCAATACCAATCCAGCTATCCAAAGGAATTTGACCAACATTCTAGTCTTTGAATGGAAAACACTCCCAGCCAAGTATTTGGGGGTTCCATTGACAGATAAAGTGTAGAAAATGTCAACTTGGGAAGGAGTAATAAACAGGTTACAGGAGCGGATAAAAAATTGGATGTATAGATCCCTCAATCTAGCAGGCAGACTGATCCTAACCAAGTCTATTTTACAAGAAATCCCAACATTTATGATGTTAGTATTCCCCACTCCATAAGGGATCCTATAGAAAAATAAGAACCATCCAGAGGGAATTCCTGTGGTGAGGCGCGGAAACAAAGAAAAACTGGGCCCTGGTGGCCTCGAAAAAAGTCTGTAGGCCAAAAAGAAAAGGAGGCCTAGGGCTACAAAATCCACAAATGACCAATAACACATATGGGGAAAAACTCTGGTGGTGCTCGGTCAAAGAAACTACAACACCTTGGGTAAACCTATGGAAGGCAAAGTATGCCCTGGACATTCGCTACCAGAACAAAATCCGCTTCGAAGGAACTAGGGAAGGTTCAACCATTTGGAACCTAGCCTGGCGCAACAAAGCCTGGATTCAGACATACAGTTTCTGGGAAATCAAGAATGGTAGAACAACAAGCTTATAGGAGGATTCATGGCAATAGGAACCAAGGATGGAGAACCTAGATAGAGGGTTACTCCAACAGGACCTCATCATGCAAGGTAAAATCAATGTCTATCAATACTGGAAATAGGAAACGAATTGCAACAAATGGAGAATCTGGGACAAGATTATTTCATAGAACAACGAAATACCTGCAACAACAACAAAAGAGGTGGAGGAGTAACTAGGAATATGGAAAATAACAGTCATGGAAGGGGAGGACCAATTGAGGTGGGGACAAAAGGATGAAGGGGAATTCAACCTGAAAGAAGCTTGACGCTATATGGCAGACATGGGCCAACAAGACCTAGTGCAACATTGGTATAAGCTTTGGAACAGCTCCCAATGGGCAAAGATTCAAATTTTCCAATGGCTAATAATACACAACCGCATCCTAACTTGGGATAACCTAAGGAAAAGAGGATTCATCGATCCATCAAGATGTCATCTTTGTCAAGCCTAGGAAGAAACAACAAACCATCTCCTCGACGAATGCGCCTACATTGCATAACTGTGGGACTGGGCGGCAAGTATCTTCAGCCAGTCCGACAGGATCCTAGGTAACATTGTTGCAACCATCAATCTTTGGAAAGAGAACTACAATGAACAACAAGAGGTGAACCTCTATTGGATCCTCACCCCAGGAATGATCATATGGTCAATATGGAAGGAAAGGAACCGATGCATTTTCAGAAACCAAAACTGGCCAAAAGGGAAGATCAAGGAAACAATAATATCCATGATACAAGAGACGATGATGAGCCGAAACTTCCAGGTAGGCAAAGCGCAATCCACTGATTAGGACTCCCGATTCCTAAAGGTCTTCCACCTAAACAATGGATGCAACCCCAATCAATACAAACAGTCACTGCAACTCCAAGTAGGTGAGCACAACTGAAAATGGCCACCTTCATGCTCCCTCAAGTTGAATTTCGAGGGGGTGGAGAAAGAAAACCCAGGGAGAACATGATTGGGAGGAGTAATTAGGGACAGTAAAGGAAACATCATACGGTTGTATGCTAGAAGTCTGGGAAACTCAATCAACAATGTCGTGGAATTTGGAGCCCTAGAGACTGGCCTGGATATTCTAAGCTAGGAGGGGATGAAAAATGCCATAGTGGAAGGAGATTCTGCGTTGGTTATCAACACAATAAGGAAACTCCAAAACAGTATGAGAATGGGAAAAATCCAAAGGCACTGGTGATTGCCCCACCTACTAAAACAAATCCATGGGCACTTGCACACAGGGATCACTGTGGAGTTTCACTGGGTTCAGAGGTAAGCAAATGGATTGGCAGACAAAATAACGAACGAGGGGCTCGATAACGAACTAGACACAATCTGGAGCAACATCCTACAAGTTCAATTATGAGCAGATTGCACCCAACTTGCAGCAAAAGACTTGGACAACAGTAGCAGTACGGAAGATTACGACAAGAATGGAGGCACAACAGGCACTGAAGAGCACATAGGTTCCAGGAAGAATCTGATTTCCCACCAATCAAACATGGATACAAATGCAGACACAGATCACACATCAGGTGAAAGCACGACAACATGGTCCCGTCAATAAAAAGTAGAGAGGCTACCCGTGGGAAAGAAAAATATATAACCTGTAGGCAGCGAAGGATGGAGGATGACAAGGTTCACCAGGGCCAAGTCTGGGCACACCTCACCGAAGTACCATTATGGGATGGGGAAACAAATGGTGTACAACAAGTAGGTCAAAGAATTGGCGCATGGATAACAACAAGGTCATCAATTGCACATGCTCTGGAACAGAGGATATTGACCAGAAGGACCACCTTGATGAGAAGGCCATGATTGCAAGGATGGGACCATAGACGAGTTGGCTCCATAAAAGAAGGGATAACATAAAGAACCACAGACCAAAGAAAAGCGATTACAGGGGCCACCTTACTTACCAAAAAGAGGTGAAGCGGAACAGGGGAAGAACCCAACGTAAGAACTAGCACTTGCAAGAGAAGATCGTACGCATGAATAAAACCAGCAGTAAGAGAGGCCCTTAGGGGACGGAACCTCCATAGAGAACCCAGAGGATGACAATAATTGAACAGGTGGCCAGGGAAGAAAAGAGTACCTTCCTCAAGCAGGTAAACACAAAGGGGAAGGCGATCATCAAAATATGGGAGAGCATGGACTAAACTAACCCAAGAAGCGGGGGGGATAAGGGACTCTAGAGCCACACAGCCTAGGACAACTCTCTACCACAGGATGGTGGAGGAAGCCTAGAGAACAAAAATGTTGATAGGTAAGATGTGTGCTGACCAGAGGGAGACCAACAGGACAAAAACCACAGAGAAAAAGAAAGAGTGCACAGGTATTCTCAACCACCTCAGAAACCTAGAGGCATGGGTAAAAAGACTTGCGGAGGATCAGAGAATCTAGCAGGAGAAACTGGAGCGGAAGGCAAGGCAATTTCATCTCTATCTACATTATGTCCACCATATAGATATTACTCTAGATGTTGTGAGTGGGAAATCCCCCTACGGAGTATCACTTAGGGTCTTATCATGCATGTAGAAAAGACCTAAAGATTCCTACCTTTTACCATAATCCCAGACCTAATCCCCATTATTCTTAAGCAAATATATAGTTAAGAATATTAAGTGAACATACCTTATTTCTGGCATTTGATATCGATCCCTCTTCATGCTTGGTCGCTCTTTGACTGCAACTCTCCTCCCAAGGCTAACCTACATTCACAAAAGACAAACAAAGAACTCCACATGCATTTGATCTACAGATTAATGGGTTAGAGATTTAATCAACATGTACGCAATAAACAATGAAAACCTCATATGGTAGGATGAGAAAAGTACTTATTTATTATTAACTTCACTAAAGCAACTTACAATGATGAAGTCGACCACTACTCCATGAATCTGGTCCTAGGATCCTCTTTTACTGTGCACCAATTGCTAACACACTTGCTTCTCTTCTTCGTTTAAATCACAAAATGGTTGCAAAATCTTGGGCAAAGGGGAATACAAATTTGGGTAGAGTTTCTTTACTGTGTTTTTCCTCCTTTCAAATGGGACCCTTACCCCTTCTTTTATAGGCTAGAAGGAGCTAGGTATTTGGTCGAATGACCGGCCATGCATGGCCAAAAGTTTTAGTTAACTTACCCAAAGATGTGTGTTCCGTCAACAACTTTCAATTTTCCGTGCTTCTATAGGTCCACGCGGGTTGTAGTGGGTCAGCTAGCATGGACACTATAGATACATGCGGGTTGTAGTGGAGCAAGGTGCGTGGGCCTTTAAAAAAGGTATTTTTAAGAAGAGTTGTTCAATAGTGTTTTAGCAAAGAAGGAATCTGAGATGGCATGGTGCTAAGTAAGCATGTCTGGTGAAAATTAGGGTTATAAAAGATGCCCCCTAATGTGTGAGGTCAGAAGAGCATCTGATGGATGAAATACATTATCAATCTTCACCAACATACCAAACAAGTGAGCCCAGGGACCAGAAATTGGGAGGTGCCATCTGTAAAATAACAATTGTCTCACCAAAGCGGGCATACCAATGCTCGAGATGAAATAAAACCATGGTTACCAATCAAATACACTGTAGATCCATGTCATATAACTATATAAAGTGTAGACGCGAGCAATACACAATGGAGCTACATCTCAAAATCAAAAAGATATACATGTATAGTATCCATATTCTAGAAGTTGATAAGGCCTGATGGCTGGAGATGATGTCTTTAGAGCTCGAGAAACAACTTCAAAATATTCAAAACTCAGGTAGGAGTGTAATATGAGTGTACGACTTCACTACCCAGAGGTCTTTGATGGCTCATCAGGTATGGACTAGAGGTTCTTGATAATCAAACTGAAAGCTTAATTTATTTCAAAAAAAGACTTGATTGGACTTTCGGGATGGCCAGGCATGAGGGCAAGAGACAAACTGTAGAGGGGCCGACTCAGGCTTGGTAAAAATTCCCTTGGGCAATAGCACGACAAATGATGAGACTCAGGAAGCATGGCATTTGACAAAAGTTCACGATGCAGGAAGCAATGAAAACTCTCCATATGTTTGGAAGAACAAGAAATGGAGGAGGACACAGCTCTATGTAGCGAGAACAGATTCCTAAGGTCTTGTTATCCCTTATTTCTAGGGATAACTAGGAGATCATGTCTCAAGGCCCACAGGTCCTAGACATGGAGTATCGAGAGAAAGATTGACCTAAGCATGGCCCTAGAGAGCCCATCCTTTTCTTCTTTTGTCAGATTCGTCTTGTCAGCAGCAACAACATCCATCCCCATTGGCTTGGTCTTGTATCGGAGAAGGCTCTTGATCCATGAGGTAATTGGTCTAGGTATCATGGTATGTGTCACTTTTGATCATTATGACCTTTAAATGTATGCATTTGATCCCTTTTATCTCTAACAACTACTTGGATCTTACATTGGCCCACTTGACCATGCTTTAAGAGATTGACTGGGTGTCTTAGCAAGCCTGTATCCATAGGTTTTGGTTTGCCACTGGGGGATCTCTGAAGAGCCATCGTCCACTCCCATCATACCACCACATTTCCATCTTATCTCCTGCTCATATGTCACATTCCCCTTGTCCGGGCATTAGGATGATCTGTTTATGGGGTTGCACCTTATCTCATGGGAAAAAGGGGCTAAAGACCCAAAAGGTAAAAGCAAATGGTAAAAGATAAAAGCCTAAAAATAAAACCTCCAGATGCTTCGCCCAGGGATCCCCGAGGAGGCAATAAAAGGACTCCCAACAAGAAACAAGAGGGACCCGAAAAAATGACAAACAAGACCTAGTCAAGAGGATAGAGGGTCTCATCACGAGCCATCCTATTATGTTCATGGGTACCTAACAGCATGACATTGCCACCATCTGGTTACCACGCCAAGGCAGTGACCTTTGGTTGCATGGCCAAGGGAAAGGGGGTCTCATCATGAGCCAGACTTATCATATCTGTGAAAGTACTTGTGGTTAACATTGTCATCTCTGGTCACCACGCCAAGGCAGTGTCCTCTAGTTAGCTCTTGAATAAAAATAAAAAGAAGAATAAAAAGAAAATAAAGAAAAGAATAAAGGCAAGAAAGGGCTTGGAAACAATTGCATCCATGATAGGTACAGCTCGCCTTCTACAAAGGCACCCATAGGTAATAACATGCATCCTTGGTTCTCACTCTACCCATATGTCTAGACATCCCTTAGCCACACCACCTCATTTACATGGCTTGGATGAAACCCCTTGGAAACTTTCCTTTCCTTATGGATACTAGCCAATAGGGTATCTTATTCTTTTTCTCAACCTTGTACTGTAGGTTTTTGTAATGTCTTTGAGCTATTGGATGATATATCAGGGTTTTTATGCATATGTTTGATAATATTAATGATCAAATGTGGTTAACATTGCTATGATCCTTGTGACTAATGAGCCCATGGAGGGTGTAGTTTTTGATGTGCAGGACCATGCCCGATGGATAGGTACCATTTGGACTGGTGTACATGGGGAGATGATTAGTTTGGACCTCCGTGGGGCTGAAGATCCCATCAAATGGTTTTTGAGACCCTGTTAGAGGGGCAGAGATGGGACAGTGTTTGACCGAGGTTTTGCACCGGAGAAGAAGAGGACATTTCACCAGAGGCATTTTGGCAGAGCCTGGCCTAGGGGGAATGACCCCTTTTCAGTAAAACGTTGGCCTTGGAAGGCTCAGAGCGCCCCCATCCTTACCATGACATCATCCATCTTCATGGTCATTCTTGGAGGCAGACTAGGCAGCAGTGGCACGTGTGGCATGTTGGAGAGGCCCCTGGGGGGTCAACGTTTTGCTCTTGGATGCCTCATCTACCCTAAAATGGGCTAGCGCCTCCCTTGAAGGGGATTTTACCTTTATTACAGCTCAGTTAGGGTTTTAATTTGACATTTTAATGCAAAAATAGTATGATTTTGGTTTAAATCCTTGTCGGCTAATTTTTATGACCTAAAATTAACTAAAGGTCATTGACACTGTATATATTGAGGAATTTTATCCTCATTTTGACATAACACAACACTCACTCTCCTAGTGACGTCTAATTTTTGCACCCTACTTGGGTATTTGTTCTCTTTGAGTGAGGTGCACTTGTTGAAGGAAGGCATTTCTTGGCATTTTTGGCATTTCTCTTGAAGGAAGGTTTACAACTAGGGTTTGCAATGTTATTTCATCATGAAATGTAAGTGTTTTGTCTACAAAACTTCTTAATTGAATGGTTGTAGTCTTATATTATTGCATTTATTATAAACTTTGCTGATTTTAAAACCCTAGGGGACAAACACACAAGTAGGTCATTGTCTCATGTCCCCTAAAAGAGAACTTTTCAGCCATTGAAGAAGGAAGGAAGAGCCTAGACATTTCTACGCTCTTATTGCGTCTTCCCCTTGTGCTAGCCATACCTTTAAAATTCAAGAAGGAGGAGACATCCCAGGCCTAGGTTATCTACACCTAGGGCCGTCATGCTTCTAGGGTTTGGTGATAGGATCTTGCCTTAGCAACACTCTCCCTCACCACACTCTCGTGTCTTCATTTATCTTTTATGCTAGCCATTTTTTCAAGTTAAACCTAAGGAAGGAGGAAAGAGCACAAGGCCTTGCTTAAGCAACACTAGAGTGAGCCTCTTTCCCCTAGGGTTTTATTTCTGGGTCCCTGCCATTACAGCACTTCAGAACCCTTCCCTCTAGTCCTTAGCCTTTTTCCTTCAACCTTTGTGTCCTCTCTTAATTTGACTCCATTTACCCTTAGGCACTGATCTTAGTCCTCCACCGTTGAAGTGATAGTGGTCAAACAAACTCTCAAAACTTTTGCTAAATTGAAACCCTAACTAACTACTAACCCTAAAAAGGCTGATGTCATCCTTGGTTATTCCATCTTGACGCAACAAGTTCTCTTTATAGGCAATTAGATGGTGGTTTAAAGCATTTATTGAATAAGGGATTGATTGGACACATCGATTGCTACATCATCTTGGTATTTATTGATGAATTGATATTATTTCATTGTTGTATTAATAAACATTGATATTGTCAATATTTGTTGCTTACATATTGATATCAAATAGTTATATGAAGTACTAACCCTTTGAATCATAGCCTACATGTATTGGTCTGTTGTTGCTTAGTTCAGGGCAGGTGTTCTCATTTGCGCCTACACTGCATTATTAGTTGTTTAGCTCGACTATCTACTCTTGGTGGTGACCTGTGAAGAGGGAATTTCACTTTGACCTTTATACCTTAGCCTCTTCAAAACTCCAGGTTACCGAGGACATCTCCCCTGGGCATAACCTCCCTAAAGAGAAAGAACCTCCCCATCGTGGTGACATTGGGTGGGGTAGGTTCCTGTTACGCCAGTTTGGCCTCTATCTTCTAGCCTTTTGACCTAGCTACAAACTATGCGATAACATGTCATATTAAATCCCAGAGCTTGACGAACAAACAGAAGGATGTGCTTTGTCCAAGGGCGACTCATTGTTCTGCCAAATAAAAAGAAAATACTTTTCCCTTCCTCTTTTTGGGGTATATTTGATCTTTTTGTCTTTTTCAATAATTTTTGAAAAAGAATAAAAGAATGCTATGTTACAAAGGAGGAACCAAGTGTCGCAAACATACTATTTCCAAGCACATGGAACACAGGGATGCTCAGGGCAAAGGGGCATATCCAAGAAAAGGACACTCGGGAAAAATCCTCTAGGGGCCAAAGGTGTCAAGACGCAGAGGCAAAGTGCTACAAGGATTGCGTATAAGGCATGCTTCAGATGGTTCAGTTGAGAGCAACATGGAGCTGGCATTTAGACCAAAGACGTAGGTATGAAAACGAGGTTAATAAAACACACAATGGTAACATCCTTCGATGTAACTTTAATGATCCCATAGAAGGTAAGCTTGGCAGTTTTTCATATTTAGAGAGTCTGAAAAAACGTAAAAGGAGACTCCGCTGGGGTACCTTTTTCAAAGATAGTCTAGTCGGCTCGAAAAAGGGGTAAAATAGCACCGACCAAATTTCTATTCAAAACCATTTTAATGAGTGTGATAGAGACAATATCACTTGGCGATTTTTTCATTTTTAAGGAGTCTGAAAAAAGCTTAACTATGGACTCTGTCAGGAATGTTCTTCTGGACCATTTTAACGAGTGTGAAAGAATAAGGTCACTTGACGATCTTTTCAATTTTAAGGAGTCTGAAAAGAGCTTAACTATGGACTCCGTGGGGGTTCCTTTTTCGTAAATTTAGTCCCTCAGGCCTGAAAAGGGTTAAAATTATACTTGAGAGTACTCTTCTAGAAAACCAAGGCTCCTAGAGTATACCTTTGTTCGTACAGTCAGAATCACAAGCACGAGGGCTTGAGAATATACAAATGACAAGATCGGACTCAGAAGGATACTCAAGCCCACTTGGACCAAGAGGGGGAAGCAAGGGCTCCCATGCCCCCATTGGATACACCAATGGATCAATTGTTGATTCCAAGTCTCGAGAAGGAAAACATGATTCCACAGGTTCCTTCTCATAAGCGATTGAACACCAAGGATAAGATGCCACATAATTAACCCATGGAGGGGTGGAGTCTACACGAACACTAGGAACATATAAAGAGGTAGCCTGAACTAACACTAAATTAGGATGGTGATTATCAGATGCCAGCTGGTCAATAGTGACAATGCTTCCATTGTGAGGGAAGTGCATCACTCAGAAAAGCGTAGATACCACATCATTCATAGCATATACATAATCACGCCTGAGAATCATATTGAAATCTAACAGGCCTTGCACCACTATAACATCGACACAGACAATCTTCCCACCTAACGAGATAGGAAACTAAGGAAGAACCCCCAAATATTCACTAGGACATCTGTCAAAATCCAACAACTCATGTGAAGCAGACACAAGATTGGGAGAACCCAAGACTTTCCAAACAGAGGAGGATAAAATACTTGCAGAGGATCCTTCATCCACAATACATTGATAAATGTTTGTTGAATTAACTTCAACCTTTATTTGAAAGGGTGCGGAGGAAGGAAGACGAGGCTCAACAAGGTCATTCCAATCAAAGGAAACCATCCTAGGGCTTCGAGGGGGTGTGCTCGAAGTGAGAAGAATGCCCCCTTGTTCTGAAAATAATGAACCAAAAATGCTAAAAACATAGTCAATAAACACGTCACTCCCCAATAGAAGAGTGGGATCATCCGATGACTGCATCGGCATGACCACTTTCGAAACCAATGGCTGAATAGGTTGCGAGACTACATGGTCTAAAGGCACCTCACCCCCCAAAATAGGAGTGGGATCATTTGATGACTACATCGGCATGACCACTTTCGCAACCCATGGTTGAATAGGCTATGGGACTACATGGTCTAAAGGCACCTCATCCCCCAAAAGAGGAGTGGGATCAACCGATGACTGCATTGGCATGCCCACTTTCACAACCCATGGTTGAATAGGTTGTGAGACTACAAGGTGTAAAGGCACCTCACCCCCCAAAAGAGGAGTGGGATCATTCGATGACTGCATCGGCATGACCACTTTCTCAACCAATGGCTGAATAGGCTGAGGGACTACAAGTTCTAAAGGAACCTCACCCCCCAAACAAGTATTGGGATCAACCGATGACTACATCAACATGACCACTTTCTTAACCAATGGTTGAATAGGCTGAGAGACTACAAGGTCTAAAGGCACCTCACCCCCCAAAAGAGGACTGGGATCAGTCGATGACTGCATCAGCATGACCACTTTCTCAACCAATGGTTGAATAGACTGTGAGGAAACCTCAAAACACTCAGAATCATAAGAGCTTGTAGACAGGGACCACAATCTTTGTACCTCTAGAATGCCAGGGCACAAATGAGTAAGGTGATCTCCCTTGAAAATATTACAAGGGAACTTAGGCTTATGTCCTATCCATCTAGGTTTCTCAACAGAATTAATGCCCCCAGCATGACTAGCATTGGTTGGTTGCACATCTCCAACATGACTTGCAGAGGTTAGTGATGGGTCGATAACATGACTTGTAGAGGCTACAGACCTATTACTAGTATGACTAGCAATGACTGGACTTTTCCCCCCAGCATGACTTGCAGGGGGTGGGTGTATTCCCCCAGCATAACTTGCAGAGTCTAGGTGTTGGTCTTCAATGTGACTTGCAGAGGTTGTCGACCTATCTCCAACATGACTCGCAGAGGTTCATGATTTCTTCTTCCTATTATTTCTCTTTCTATTTCGTTTAGACTTCCTGTTACTAGTAACTGTACTTTCACCAGAGGCGGGAGAAGGAGGAGGAGAAGACTTTGCTAATGAAGAAACATCAACAGGGTGCCCATGACATAAAGTGCTTAACTGAAAAGAGTCAAGATCATTTGGAACATTTGGAATGGTACCCAACCAAACCGGTAATCCCACATTCAACCCAGGAATGTACAAAGTGGCCATCAAAGGGACACCAACATTTCCAAAGAAAGGAAAAGCAAAAGAATCCCCTTGTGAAGGGGTTCCTTGGCTGGTATCATTGGGAACTTTAGCCATGAATATCTTATGCACAGGTTCTCCCTTTACAGGATCGTTCAAGTCCGTAAAAGTCTCGTACACTAACTCTGAAGAACCAGTCTTATCAAAACAACGCCTATAAAGAGGTGGCTCCATGTTTCTAAGCGGAAGACTGAAAAGTCCTCTCAACTAGTGGAGTGGTCAGTCTACCACCCTAGGTCAAAGACCCAAAGCCACAACTGACTAACTCATATGGAAAACTAGGGAGCACAAAGCACACACTAAAATTTCTTAAAGGCAAATCAAGCAAACAACTAACTAGTTGGAAGAACAGTTACACCAACCAACACTAGAGAAACTTACTGGTGCAAGTGCAACTCGAATACAGAAGCACCCTCCCGATATACTCTTCAAAGCATGGCCCGATGTCTTCCCTAGGTACTGCGGTATACCCACACGGTCACCTGTGTAAGTCCCTAAAATAAAGGAAACTAGGTTGCCAGCTCGTGAACAATCACCAGGCGGGTACAGTCAATAGTCAGGTGGACCACAATGAGCAGGGTATCAAGCCCGAAACCTATCAAGGGTATCAAAAGAAAGTGTTCTGGAAGATGACTGAGAACCTTGAATGGATTCGAGACCCACGAAGCTCCGTGGCAAATGCGATCAATGGAATCCCAAGACAAGTCCTCTATATGCGTTCCCCACTACGCTTGGCCCGACATTGGAGGGGTTATCTCTGCTAACTTTCCGCACGCAACCTCGTGTTTAGCCCCTGTGTTAGACGGGGGTCCTAGATAATTTCCACGTTACTGGACTTCGACACTCCTTAGCATAGACTCGTATGTTTTTTTTATAGCCTTGAAGAGTTTCCTGTCCAACCTAAATCAAGGCTCTAGCCTAATCTAGTTGATGGACCCTACAAACATAAAGTCTAGTAAATTTTAATTAGCGTTCTTTTTACTGGCTTGATTTACTCAAAAGGGTACGATAGTGCAACTGATTGTGTTAATACTCTTGCGAAAAATGATGAAACTTATATGAACACTGGAAAAGAATGATTATATTTTTTTATTTTTATTTTAAATGCTTTTAAGATGAGAAAAAAAACAAAACACTATGCTAATTTCTTTTCTTTTTCAAATAACAATGCAAAGAAAATTCCAGGAAAGAAAGAGATCTAACAAAGTAAGTTTTTTTTTTTATATTTTCTTATAATCAAAGAAGACATAACAAAATATTCTAAAAGAAACCGATGAATGCAAGATTCATGGCCATGAGGGGGAATTTTTTTTCAAAATGCAACTCATTTTTCTTAAAATTTCAAGCTAAAAATAAGTTAAAAACGCTACGAAACACAAGAAATATTTCAATGAAAAAGAAAGCTATGTTGGAATCCAACCTAGGCTAAAACTGCTATGATAGAGACCAATATTAAATCAAGGAAATTCCTGAGATGTATAACTCTTGATAAGGAAGAGGATGACTGCCTCTCCTTAAACAAAAAATTTCTCAACAGGCACACTGCTGACAGTTCAACAGCCAATGTGTGCATGCAAGTTGTGTAAGGTCAGATCACATGTAAACGCATGCAGGCCTTATACAAGCTGTGTGTACCTCTAAAATTATTCAAAAAAAATGAAAAAAAAAAGAAATCAAACACTGACAGAGACTACTGGTATTGAGAACCAGAGTCCCTTAAAGACTAAGAAACTTACTTTGACAGAAAAGAAAAACAATTCAAGGAAAGTTTCATAGAACAAAACCAATCTGAGGTGGTACCTAAGCTACAAACTACAAAAACAGAGACCAAAATGAGATCCAGAAAACCCCTGAGAATGATCACTTCTGACAGGGGAGAGGATGACTGCCTCTCTAAAAGAAATCTTCTGAAATCATACATGCGACTGACACTTCATCAGCTAGCATGTACACGTGGCCTATGTGAATGTAGGGCATGAGTACACACGTGCAGGCCTTATACAGGCCGCGTGTACCTTTGTGGGTCCCGTAAAAAAAATAAAAAATGCAGCCAAACAAAGAAACAAAGATAACTGGTATGGAAGACTAGAATCTTTGTTAGCTCAAACTTTTGTGGAAACTTTAAAAATAAGGAATGAAACCAAATTTTTAAAAATACCCAAAAAGACTCCCAGAAAACCCTAGAGATCCCCAATATGGTCGCCAATTCTGTTGTGAGTGGGAAATCTCCCTACGGACTAGCACTTATGGTTTTATCATGTATGCAGAAAATACCTAAAGATTCCTACTTTTTACCATCATCCCAGACCTAATCCCCATTATTCTTAAGCAAATACACAGTTAAGAAGATTAAGTGAACATACCTTATTTCCGTCATTTGATATCGATCCCTCTTCACGCTTGGTCGCTCTTTGACTACAAATATCCTCCCAAGGTTGACCTCCATTAACAAAAGACAAACAAATAACTCCACATGTATTTGATCTACAGATTAATGGGTTAGAGATTTAATCAACATGTACGCAATAAACAATGAAAAACTCATATGGTAGGATGGAAAAAGTACTTCTTTATGATTAACTTCACTAAAGCAACTTACAATGATGAAGCCGACCACTACTCCACGAATCTGGTCCTAGGCTCCTCTTTTACTATGCACCAATTGCTATCACACTTGCTTGTCTTCTTCGTTGAAATCACAAAATGGTTGCAGAATCTTGGGCAAAGGGGAATACGAATTCGGGTAGAGTTTCTTTACTATGTTTTTCCTCCTTTCAAATGGGACCCTTACCCCTTATTTTATAGGCTAGAAGGAGCTAGGTATTTGGTCGAATGACCGGCCATGCATTGTCGAAAGGTTTAGTTAACTTACCCAAAGCTGTGTGTTCCATCATCAACTTTCCTTTTTTCGTGCTTTTGTAGGTCCACGTGGGTTGTAGTGGGTCACCTAGAGTGGACACTATAGATACACGCGGGATGTATTGGAGCAGGGTGCATGGGCCTTTAAAAAATGTATTTTTAAGAAGAGTTGTTCAGTAGTGTTTTGGAAAATAAGGAATGTGAGATGGCTTGATGCCAGGTAAGCATGTCTAGTGCAAATTAGGGTTATAACACCAGCCGACAGAAATGGAACCCCAGTGTGTATCAGAAAGATATGCCTAATGGAACAGAGGGAGGATAACGAGGCATGGCAGGAAGGAAATGAAGAGCACCCCATCAACCTGGACTAGCAGAGGACCAACCCCAGTCAAGTCTCTCAGTGTAGGAGCTAATCCCACCATGCTTATGCTTTCTTTGTTTTCTTTATGATGACATTTTTCAAACTAGATTATGGAGGTTTGAGTCAGTTTCCCATGGTGACGACCTAGGCCTACCTTGCTATATTTAGACATTGCATCCCAGAGACCCCAGATCTGGTTTCCATTCTGACAGATCCTGGGAGTCCCTACATCTTTTTTGTACTATAATATTATACAGTGATATAGATTTTCACATTCATTTACAAAAAAATATATATATATATATATAATTATTTTTATTAAGATTAACCTACATTTATATGATCTTTATTTTATTTTTTAAATAATTTTTATTTATAAAAATATAAAATCATTTTTATTAATACCTATCAAAGAAGAATCATATTTTTGAAAGTTCAAAATGTAAATATTTAAAATAAAATTAGTCTTAAATCATTTGTATTAATTTTTATCGTATAAACTTCATATTTTTTTAAGTCCAATATATAAAGAAGTTTAGATAAAATGTGTGTTTATAATGAAGATTAACTTGTTACTATAAAACATTTTTAATGTTCATATAAATCCATTTAACACAAATCCGGAAAGGATCATATTTTTATAAGAAAGAATCGTATTTTTGAAAATTGAGTGTTTAAAGAATTTTT
>ML792522.1:520419-534224 GCA_009831015.1 Picea engelmannii
GGGGGGCAGAGCTTCCCCTTCTCAGGGGATTAGATCTCCCCTTTCCCAGGGGGTCGCAAGGTGGTGGAGCCCCCAAAATTTTTATTTTTTGGCAGTATTTTGTGTCTGTTTTTAATGGTTTTTCGACACATGGTTTTTGTCGATGGTTTTCTAATTCTAGTTAAAGAATTATTATTGTTGAATAATATCGGTCAATGAATTAGGGGTTTTGGATGTCGCGAGATTATATATATATATATATATATATATATATATATATATATATATATTGTAAACAATGAAGAAATATGATGAATAAATAATTAGAGATGTGGCTCTAAACAGGTTGTCGGTCTTCCCAGTTTGGGTTTCTAGGGTAAAATATCTATGTAATGTATATGTGCGACATTTGTATGTTTTATGTTTTTATTCAGAATCCATTTGTTGTAATTAATTGTACAAGGTTAAAATATATATTTGGTTTCCATAAATATGGATATATAGAAGTGGTCGGTTACCATAAATACGCATATATATAAGTGGTCGGTTTATATAAATACGCATATATAGAAGTGGCCAGCTTCCATAAATTTGCATATATGGAAGCACTTCCATATATGTGCATATACAAAAGATACAAATACAGAAGGTGGCTTCTGTAAATGTGCATGTTTGTAAGTTCTTACGTAAATGCACATTTACATAAGGTGGCTTCCGTAAATGAACATATATGGAAGGTGGCTTCCATAAATGTGCATATAAGGAATCCCTTCTATAAAATCACATATATGGAAGTGATCGGATTCCTTAAATGTGTATACACAAAAACTGACCATTTCCATATATGCACATATAAGGAAGTCGCGCATACAGAAGGTGGCTTTCGTAAATACGCATATATGGAAGTGCTTCAATATATGTGCATTTCAGAACTTGGTGGATTTTGTAAATGTGCATATACAAAAGTGGTTGGATTTTGTATATGTGCATATACAGAAGTGCTTTCATATATGTGCATTTATGAAATTTGACCACTTTTGTATATGTACATTTACAAAAGACACTTTTTGTATATGC
This sequence comes from Picea engelmannii, assembly GCA_009831015.1. Taxonomy (NCBI): domain Eukaryota; kingdom Viridiplantae; phylum Streptophyta; class Pinopsida; order Pinales; family Pinaceae; genus Picea; species Picea engelmannii. Next base: position 521,476 of record ML792522.1, read on the forward strand.
ACATATACGGACGTGGTTGGATTCTGTATATTCACATATATAGAAGTATTTATGTATATGAAAATTTATGAAAGTGTTTCCATATATGCACATTTATGGAAGGTACCTTTTGTATATGCGCATATACGGAAGTGGTCAACGTCATTAAATGCACATATACGAAAGAAATTCTCTATATACACATTTACGGAAGCTAGTTACTTTTTTATATGTGCATATGAGGAAATGCTTCCATATATGCACATATACATAAATGTTTCCATTGTTGGAAATATTGTCATTGATGTCAACAGTCGATGCGATGATTTGTTGTTATGATAGATTATCATTGTGATTTACCATAGATGAGATTGTCATTGATGTCTACAGTATATCAGTTAGCAAAAAATGTCAAAAAGTATGTAGAGATAGGAAGCGTAAGCTCAGGAGGAGGAGCGAAGAGTATGCAGAGATCAAAGAGCTCGGAAGGAAGCATAATCTTAGGATGAGGAGAAAATAGTATGAAGAGATCAAATCTTGGAATCAAAAGCGTAAACATAGGAGGAGGAGCAAACAAAATGCAGAGATCATAGCTCGGAAGGAAAAGCGTAAGCTCGGGGTGAGAAGCCTCATCAGTCATCCGATCAAGAAATTGACCATGTTGATTGTCTCATATTACGGACGTTGGTCATATGAGTGACTGTGGGCTTTAGGACCATTGGAGGATCATGACCGTCGGATCTGCAAGCTAGATCAACAGCAGGGATAGATAGTGGAGATCGGAAGGAGAATTAAAAAACTCACTAGTTCCAATCCCACAATTGGTCTAGATCGTCATATCTCATAGACTCGAATATCGACGACTATGGTTGATCCCAAAAATGATCATATTAAGTCTAATTGAGTTTTGACCGTTGGATGTGCAATCGCCAGATCAATGGCAGGAATAGATTATGGAGATTGAAAGGAGAATTAAATATCATGCTAGTTCCAATCCCGCAATTAGTTAGGACCATCAGATCTTATAGCTTCAAATATCGACAATTTTGGTTGACTCAACAAAAACACACAACTTCAAATTGTGAAGTTTGGGTGACGAGTTAAATCACTCACAAGTTGTGGTTTCGCAATCATCCTTGATCGTGGATCTTCTTCAAGAGTATTCACGACCATTGGATCACTTTAAGGGGAAGGATAGGATAAACAAGGAAAAAGGATTGAGAATTTGATTATCTGAATACCCATCAGTCATCGGATCATTTTCAAGTGGAAGGATAGGATAAGCAAGGTAAAAGATTTGAGATCTCATTTTTGCAAATTTTCGTCAGTCATTGGATCATTCTAAGTGGAAGGACATGATAATCTAGAATAAGAGTCATAGATAGATTGAGCCATTGATCTAAGAATATGATCGACAAACAACATTTAGTTCAGGTTCAAAGATGAGAGGAGGTTATTGTTCGGGGAATCTCACTTTGGAAGAATTGGCAACTTGAAAAGTCAAAGTACCCGAACTCCCAAAATCTGAAATGAATAAGGACCATTGGATCTAGATCATATATGATTATCGTTGGATCAGATTTGTTGGTCAGCAGAACTCGTCAGCAAGGACACATGGCAGACCACGTCAACATACCATGTCTACAAGGACATGTGGAATACTATGTCAGCAAGGACACATGGCAGACCACATCAGAATACCAAGTCAACAGACCACGTCTACAAGGACATGTGGAAGACCATGTCTACAAGGACATGTGGCAGACCACGTCAATATACCACGTCAACAAGGACATGTGGCAGACCATGTCAGTAGACCACATCAGAAAATACACATGGCATAATCAGATGATGACAAGTGTCAAGAGGAAATTGCCTCATGCCATGTCAACACATGACGTCAATAAGTTATGTCACTCTGGGAGATTTACTTCAGGAGTTTTGACCACCCAAAAATGTCAAAAGTATCGAAGTCTCGAAGGACGAAGGTATGAAGTCGCTCTCATCCATCGATCTAAGATACATTAGGAGTTAGGAAAATTGTTAGATCCAGGAGAAGAACAAGTGACACATGAGGAGATCCACATCAGCAAGACTATGTCAGCAAGGACACATGGCGCAATTAGATAATGAAAAGTGTCAAGTTGAATCAACATTTCAAGCATGTGCAAATCATGAATCTAAGTGACATGCAACAACTACTCAGCTTGTGACATGTCATCAAGTGATGTAAGCAAGTTACATTGGTACATGAGTTTTTACTTCGGGATTTTTACCACCATCACTTGCCCAAAGTCCCGAAGTCTCGAATGTCGAAGTCCCAAAGTGGACACGAGACATCCGATCTAAATATCACTTCGAGAGAATTCTTGACCGTCAATCTACTACAGTGGAAGGATAGTGTAAGTGGAATTATTAACTGGCAGCGAGCGGTCTCCACCACTTATGACTTACTCAGCAGGTGATCACTCCAAAGGAAAATGGAGCAACGTTTATTCGAAACCTCCGAAGTCCCGAAGTGGACATGGGTCATCTGATCTGAAGAATACTTCAGGTGCACTCTCAATCGTTGATCAAAATACAGTGGAAGGATAGTGTAACTATAATATCCAAAGTCCCGAAGTGAATGGTGGCCATCCATCTCAATTCTTGATTAAGTAATGGCCATCGGATTAAGCAGTGAAAGGATAGATGTAAGGATCGAATGTGACCATTGATCTAGTTTTGTGATATAAATGAGAACTGTCCAATCTATTCAGCAAAATATGTTTCGAGAGATTTGAAAGGTTGTGAAGTCCCAAAGTCCCGACAATCATCCATCTCATCGGGAGATTGAATCATGACCGTTGAATTGATAAGTGCTCAAGCGCTCGTCTCGCTTAATGTTTGGATAACGCCATTGGTCATATGGTAGAGATATTTAAAGGAAGAATGTAATGCGTCGTTTAATTTGATAAGCCCGTGGTTCTACGTCAATGATCATATGAACATGGTTTGAAGGAAGCGTTGATTTCTGTAATCATAGAGACGAAGGAAATCGATCCATACCTGTGATCGATTTATGAAAGTAAAGCTGATGCCAGGTGTAAAGTTGAAGACATGGAATGATGATCTCTGGTGGTCCTAAAAGTTGTTGTAAATGAACAAGTTAGTTATAACTTGTTGCACAAGTTGGCCCAATAACTTAAACAAGTTTTGAGCATAAGAAACTATAAATACAACCACGATTGGTTCACTAGATGGTGTGTTTGGGGAAGAAGACGGTCTTTTGGAAAATATAGGATCGCTAAGAAAGAGCGACCTACAGATAAAAATGAAGGGGGTGCAAACCCAAGGTCCGTGCGAATATCAAAAGGAAGAAGAAGTGAAGAAGGCACGGATATCAGAGGAAATATAAAGCAAAGAAGGCATGAATTTCATACATAAGATGAAGTGCGGTGATGAGAGTTTATGGTATACCTCTGATCATGAAATAGAGTTGATTCAATAATGGATCACTTCTACTAGAGTTGAATTACTATATGAACTCTAGTTGGATAGACTATTTTCTATCAGCAAGTTGGGTCTTGTGGCAAGCTAGTTCTTGTGGCAAGCTGGGTCTTGCTTGAGATTTGGTTCTCTCTAAGGAGTTGGTGCTGCTTACTTCAGTTGGTTCTCTCCGAGGAGTTGGTGTTCCTTACTTCAGTTGGTGTTGATACAAAATAGTTGGTGCTGGGAAAATTCATATTACTATATTCACATATATATACATACCAATTATACAAAATCTTACACAAACATATGGTATCTCTTGTGTCCATTGTGATTATGATTTGATTGTTCTTAATTTGTACAATTATGTTTTAACTGCTAACTTGCAAGAAGAAAAGTTATAAAATTCCACACACTAATTCACCCCCCCCTCTTAGTGTGGGTGACGTGTTCAACATCCATATATGTGCATTTATAGAAGTTGTCCACTTCCGTATATGTGGCTTATGTATATGAACTTATAAAAAATGGTCGGCTTCTGTATATGCATATATACATAAGTTCTCCCGTATATGCGCATTTACAGAAGCCATCCACTTCTGTATATGCGCATTTATGAAAGGGTCTCCCTATATGCACATTTATAAAAGCCACCTTCTATATATGTACATTTATGGAATCTGATGGACACATATGCAGCTTTCGTATATGTGCATAAACAGAAGCAGTCGACTTTCATATATGCACATATACCGAAGTTCTTCCATATATGTGCATTTATGGAAGTGATTCCATATATGCACATTTATGGAAGCCACTTTTTGTATATGTAACTTCTGTATATATGCATATACATAAGTGTTCATATTCCATATATGCACAAATATGGAAGCACATACTTATATGACCATTTATGAAAGCCACCTTCCATATATGCAACTTTTGTATATGCGTCTTACATATATGCAACTTTTGTATATGCGCATATACAGAGGCATTTGTCTTCTGTATATTCACATATATGAAAGTGCTTTCATATATACACATTTACAGAAACCATCTTCCATATATGTGCAGATAAAAAGTTACATATACAAAAGTTGGCTTTTGTATATGTACATATATGGAAGCCGCCTAGACACAAGTTGGATTCTATAAATGCGCATATACGGAAGTCGACCACTTTCAAATATGTGCATATACAGAAGCCACTTTCGTATATGCACATTTATGGAAGTGCTTCAATATGTGTGCATATACGAAAGACACTTCCATATATGCGCATATACAAAATCTAACCACTTATGTATATGCACATTTATGGAAGTGCTTCCATATAGGTGCATTTACAGAAGCCACCTTCCATATATGCAGTTTATGTATATGCGCATATACGAAAGTGGCTTCCATATATGCACATATAAGGAAGAACTTCTACAAATGCACACATACAAAATCACTTCCATATATGTGGCTTTTGTATATGCGCATTAAAGTAAATTATTATGGAAAAGAAACCATATGCATTGGTTAAGGCCCTTAAATCGTTTAAAGACTATGTTCTACATTTCAAGATCCTTTCCTATGCACCTAATAGTGTTATGAACCATATCCTTCTTTAGCCTGATAGTGAGGGAAAATTTAAGGAAAATTGATATCTAAGATTCAAGAATATGATAGCCACTTTTGTATATCATTATCCTGATCCTTATATATGTGTGAGTCAAATTCATATGCAATACAAACATATTTTCTCTGCTTCTTCTTCCCTTGGTAGGACTTCATGTTTGAAAACATATTTGATTTCTCTAAATGGGTAAAATCATGAATCTGGGTAACACTTTTGTGACAATCGGGTCTCCAAAATTTATAGCGGCAATTTTTCGGCCGAACAAATGTTTCTTTCGGCCGAAATATTTTTCGGTCGAAAATTTTTATGTTAAATTTAACGGTGCCCTCGAAATTCATGTACAATGTTTTTTGGATGAATTATTTTCCCGTGGTATACATATTTCGGCCGAAACGTTTATTTTTAATGGATTCCGTTAAAAACTAGGTTTCGGCCGAAAGAATATTTCGGCCGAAAACTTCAAAATGAGTCTGTTTGCAGGAAACTGCAAATTATCTCCATCTTACTTCATCTTTGGAGGTAGCGGACTCCTACAAATACTTAGAATTTAGTTTGAGAATTGATACCAACATTTTTAAAATTTAATCTTCTTTCATTGGGTATAATTTGTTTTCATTTTCATTTTTTTTATCTAATTTTATTTAATTTTATAAAAAAATCACTGCATAATATTTTTAGGTGAGATTATGATTCGGTGAAATGAAAAATCCATATCTATAAAAATACACAACAAAAAATTATGGAAAATTTATATTCATAATTGTTAAACTGTTCTCTTCAAAAGGGTATTTTTAGATTTTACTTTTAAGTAAAAATTAAGATAGATACAAGGTGTAGAAAAACACGTGTTTAAAATCTGCAACATTTTCATCTTGGTCAACTTAAAAAAATTCTAGAAATTATAATATTCATCCATTAGATTCAAAATTATAGTCATAATAAAATAGAGTCTTTGTAGATTGTTGTAGTATATTTCATTTCTTAAAAACATAAGTTTAATGATAGATACATTGTTGTGGAAAACAATAACTCATTATCATTCTTTTCATGTTTAAGGAACATACTGTTATACAATTGTCAAATTGACATATCAAATCTTGATAAAAAAAAACTAAAAAATAATCATTAGAAATATAACAAAATTATTCACAAGTTTTGTTTTTACTGTAAAGTGAAATTATAAATAAAAAAAATACTTTTGTATGCCGGAAGTTGAAGAACTTGTGAAAATACAATTTTTTTTGTCATAAAACAAGCAAAAGTGTTACCCATCTTCATGATTTTACCCAAATACCACATCTCAACTATACACTACCTTGTTATTTTATGGGTTCCAAATATTATAACCTTTCAGACCCTTTATATAACCAATAAAGATACACTTTTCAACCTTTTTATGCAGCTTACTCCTATTTTTCTTTGGAACGTGAATATAGGCATCAAAACCAAATACATCGAGGTGTGTAAAAGAGGATTTGTTAACAGTCCATACCTCATGTGGATTCTTGTCATTCAGCACTGATGAGGGTGATTTATTGACCATGTAACATACAATACCCAGTGCCTCTACCCAGAATTCCTATCCTAACCTGACACCACTGAGCATGCTCCTTGTTTTTCCCATTAGCATCATGTTCATCCTTTATGCAACTCCATTCGGTTGAGGTGTGTATGGAGTACTCTTTTGCCTTACTATAATACACTTCTTATAGAATTCTTCGAATTCATTTCTTCATAATTGTCCACCATTATCTGCCCTCATCACCTTAATTCTCTTCCTTATTTGATTCTCCACAAGATCCTTAAAATATTTGAATTTCTCAAAGACTTTGTAACATCCCTGACCACATAGGCCCAACCATGCTACTCCAGAAAACACTTTGATACCATTTTTTAACATCCCCGACCACCCAGATCAGGCCATGCTATTCCAAAAAACGCTCTGATACCATTTTGTAACATCCCTGACCATGTAGGTCGAGCCATGCTACTCTAGAAAATGCTCTGATATCATTTTGTAACTTCCTCATGGCCACCAACAGGAAGAATAAACACTACCTCAGACATACATTGTCTCCAAGACTGATACCCAAGTAACGTACCCAGCCAGTCAGGCTGACATCACCACTTGGAAACTTCCATGTTATGATGTTCATATATATATATATATATATATATATATATATATATATATATATATAATACAATTTAAACAGACATAAACACTCTGCTCATACACCTATTCATGTGGAAGCAACATTAACACATACATGCAATATATACAGGCAATTCTAATAACATTATAACCTATATACTAGATACACAACATACAATGAATAGAGAATTGGTACTTATCTTTTGATTGAGAATATCACCAACTACGTGCAGATATTCCACAAACCTCCTAGCCTTAGACAACACTGCTCATCACTCTATGCAGGGGTCACCCCCAAGCTGGGAATAAACTCCATTGGGCGAGGGATTCCTAGGCTAGGCAAGGTTGATAGGATAGTCGCACAGTTCAACAGGAACGATTTCCTCCCAAGAGCTACTTACGCCCATCGCTTATAGACTCTCATCCCACACATGCCTGTCCCACCCTAGGAGTATACACCTTCATTATCACATAGTCCATCGGCTGCTCCACCTCCCTTCTAGGGCTTAACAACAGGTTGGACAAGAATTCTCAGAACTTTGTAGCTGCTACTAGACTCTCTCCAGGAGAACTCACTTCCTCAACACACTCTTTTGCCTAGAGAGAGTTTCTCACAGGCCTGACAACCTGCTTCTTCTATACATGGGCCTTACAACCCTCTTCTTCATTCTCTCTCCTCAACACATGGGCATGGTGATGGAAACAACCGAAACTGGACGTGGGGGACGATAATGAAAGAATAATACATAGGACATCCGCAGGGTACAGGTGCAATAAGGGTATCAATTCTGGCTTATTGCAGAGGTTCGGGGTGGTTAAGGAATTCAACAATGGTGCTCAAGGGTTACCGTGTGCTTGTTGGGTGTGCTGGTGCAAAATGGAAAAATGATCACCAATACAGTAAGAACTCCCACTTATATTTTCATGTGCCTGAGCTGACACATGGCGCTCATGAAGCTCGTTCCTCTCCATTTGGAAGTCATACATTTTCCCAAAGGAACTTAGGATATAATAATATACCACTCACAACATTTAGAATAATAATATATTATTCTATTGGACTTAAGCTCTTAATCTTAGCCCCTTTTTCCAGCCTCTCAGCCCCCTCCCTTACCCAAACTAGTGGAGTTCATCCCCCCATACTCTTACTTTGTGGTTATTCTACACGTAGTGATGTTATTTATATTAAACATATAAATATTTACATGTACAACAAAACAAGCTCCAGGCCTTTATGATTTAGGCTCTCATGACTAAAAGTACATAAGCCCCTAGCTTATGACACTTGGCTCACCATCCTATAGAACATATTTAGAATTTTTAATTACAATTCGACTCGTCTTTAGGGTATTACAATCCCCCCCCCCTTATTATTTCATTGTCCTCGGTGCAACTTTTTTACACAACATCATCAAGATTTCAAAAATATTCAAAAAGATGTGGGTATTTTTCCCGCATAGCATCTTCATGCTCCCATGTTGCGTCCTTAGGACCGTACCAGGTCCACTAGAACTTTACAAGACCTATGGCTCGATTCCAAAGGTGCTTTCTATTCTGGTCTAGTATGTGCATCGGATGCACTTGTAAAGCGCTTCTTGCTCCACTTGAATAACATTCCAATCAATCATGTTATTAACACTAGGTATATATTTCTTGAGAAATGAGACATGAAATAGATTATGAATAGTCATGCATCAAGGAAATGCAAGCATATAAGCTATTGGTCCAATCATTTCTAGAATTTCAAATGGTCCACAATATCTGGCTACCAATCTGGAATAGTTGCCCAGCTGCTGGAAACTTATGTTGGCTTTCACCTTCAAGAAAACATGATCACCCACTTTAAACTCCCTGTGGGTTCTGCCTTTGTCAAAATAGTTTTTCTACTTGTCTTGGGCAACCTTCAATATCTGCTTTATCTTTAACAAATGCTCTTTCATTTCCCTTAGCAACTCTGGCCCAATTATTTCTCTATCAGTTGGTTTGTCCCATCTTATTGGCATGTTGTACTTTCTTCCATAAAGTGCCTCAAATGGGCTCATGTTCAATGATGCTTGGTACCCATTGTTGTAATAAAACTCTACCAAGTGTAGGGAGTCTTCCCATCTAGATGGTTTGTCCATCACATACATTCTTAACATATCTTCTTTCACTTGATTTACTCTTTATGTTTTTCCATTAGACTCATGATGATAGGTTGTGCTGAAGTTCAAGTTCGTTCTGAACACCTTGAATAATCCTCTCCAAAACCTTGAGGTAAATTTTGGGTCTCTCTTAGACAAAATTGTCTTGGGAATACCGTGAAATCATGATACTTCCCTCATATAAATATCAACAACATTATTTGTCTTGTGAGTAGTCTTGAATGGAATAAAATTGGCATCTTTCGTAAGCTTATCCACCACCACAATGATGGAATCATGTTGCTTGTTTGTTCTGGGTAATCCTATAATGAAATCCATTGTCACCACTTCCCAATTCCACGCAGGGATGGGTAATTGTTGTAGCAACCCAGCTGAGTTTCTATGCTCATCTTTGACCCTTTGACACTCCCTACATCTAGCGATGTACTCTACAATTTCTTTCTTCATGCCTGGCCAATAATAATGGCTCTTGACTACGGCCACTATTTTCTAATATCCAGGGTGCCCAGCATAAGGCACATTATGCATCTCTTTAAAGATCATACTCGTCAATTCCTGACAACTGGGTACAATTTTTTTTTTCCTATACACTAGTATTCCATCAAATTCCAATCTATAATTTTCTATTTTCTATAGCATATTACCTTGTTGTAACTTTGTTACCATTTCCATGTACTGCAAATGTGTTTTTGCAGCTTCCAAAATTCTGTCTTTAAAATCGGTTACGTACATGATGATGGATGTAGCATGTATTTCATGCACTCTCCTATTGAGTGCATCAACCACTTTGTTCTCGTTTCCTTTGATGTGCTTGATATCAAAGTCATATTCTCAGAGGAATTGCAACCATCTACTCTGTCTGGAATTTAAAGTAGGTTGATCAAACAAATATTTCAGACCATTATGGTATGTCCTCAGCTCAAACCTCTTTCCCATGAGGTAGTATATCCATTTCTTTAAAGCATGTACTATGGTTGCCAACTCCAAATCGTGAGTGGCGTAGATCCTTTCATGCTCTTTCAATTTCTTGGATTCAAAACATATCACAAAACCACTATGATTGAGGAATCCACCCAGTCCTTCTTTTCATGCATCTATGCAAACCATGAAGTCTTCATTTGAATCTGCAATCCTCCGAATTGGAGCACTCATTAACAACTGCTTCAATTTCTGGAAGCTCTTTTCACATTCTTTTGTCCATTGAAATTTTACCCCTTTTCTTTGCAAGGAAGTGATTGGGTGAGAAATCCTCGAAAATCCTGCAATGAATCTCCTATAGTATCCAGCTAGACCCATGAAGGATCTGACTTCTGTCACATTCTTAGGTGTTGTCCACCCTTTTATGGATTCAATCTTTTCGGGGTCTACTGTTATTACCTCTTTGAATATTATATTCCCCAAATAGTGAATTCGATTTTGGTAAAATGAGCACTTGCTCAATTTGGCAAACAGTTGGTGATCTCTTAGCATCTATAACACCATCCTCAAGTGTTGATCATTCTCTTATTTTGTATTGGAATATACAAGGATTTCATCCAAAAATACAATTACAAACTTGTCTAAATATTCTCGAAAAACACCAATCATTAAGAACATGAAAACAGTTGGTGCATTTGATAACCCAAATGACACCAGTGTGAAATCATAATGACCATAGCTTGTCCTGAAGGTGGTCTTTCTGATGTCTTCATATTTAATCCTTATCTAATGGTATCCCGACCTGAGATCTATCTTTGAAAATATCCTAGCATCCTTCAACTGATCGAAGAGATCATCAATCCTTGGTAGAGGATACTTGTTCTTTATAGTTACTTTATTTAACTTCCTGAAGTAAATCCACAATCTCAAGGTCCCATATTTCTTCTTCACAAATAACACCGGGACACCCCAAGGTGATACACTTGGGCATATGTACCCCTTCTTTAAAAGTTCTTCAAGATGCATTTGCAGTTCTTTCAGTTCTGGTGTGCTCATCCAGTAGGGAGTCTTGGATATTGGAGCTACCCCAGGCATCAAATTTATAGAGAAATCAATATCTCTCTTTGGGGTAGCCATGGTATCTCCTTCAACACATCGTCAAAATAATTTAGGACTGAATGATCCTCCTATTTTGGCACCTTGTCTTTAGGTGCTTCTTCCATATGGGTTGCAAATATTTGGCAACCCTTCCTGTAACACTTCTTCAGCTGCATTGTTGAGATTTCCCAGACAATAACTGCTCTGGGAATTCCTTGGACTGCTCTCTGATTTCCTTCCTCATCCAGGCAAGTGAATCCCTTTTTATGACAGTCTAATATGGCATGGTGTTGGTCCAACCAATCCATACCAAAGGTATTCATATGATCCCAAAGGCAAGATGTTCAAATCTTCCTTGGTACTCAGTCCATTCATTCCCACTGGACATGATTTAACCAACTCAACAACCTTTCTCTTGGCTCTTATAGCCAGCTGCACCAAACAATATTTCCCATGCTTACTTCTTCGCAATTGAAATATTTCCACTACCTTAGGATCTATATAGCTATGAATAGCCCCTGAATAAATTAAAATAGTAAAGGCATGGTTATTGATCATACCTTTGACTTCAATCATGTGTGATTGAAACTCATCTTGCTTGTTGTCAACGGATGCATAGATCCTTGGTACTCTTTTTCCCATGACCTCCATTGTTTCTGCTTGTTGAACATTGTGAAAAACTCACTTTGTCACTTTGTGAGGGAAATATCTATACTTATGATCTCCTTTACAACCCCAACATTGCATAGGTGTCTTCCTTGGCCTTTTCCCACCTAATTCATCCATATTGGGCTCTCTCAAAACTCGCTATCCTTGAGGACTATTTCTGAAAATTGGTGGCTTGTTCCCTATCACAAACCCACTACCTAAATCACATTTTTCTGGTCTTCTGCAGAATCAGAAACCCTAAAACATTCATGGAGGACCAACGTAAGCTGGCTCTTTCTCTCTCCCCACTCCCATGTGGTCGCGGGTCATGATCACAGTCCGAATAAACACAGTACCTCTTTCAGGTTTCACGCCTCGGCGCCATAGTGATGTCGAGTTGTTTGACTTGGCAACCGTCGAATCCCGACAGGGCTAGCGATCAGCCAATGGGGCGAATCCCAACAGGGCCAAAGAACAGCCAATGAGAAACGACTCCGTTGTGCGGTTAAGTGGAATACAGGTGGCAGAGAGGGAAAACATGACATGGTGGTCGACATGACAGGAGGGGCCCCACTTCACACGCCACACTATTCCAGACCGCCCCCCCCATTAAAGGTGGAATGGCAAGGGGGGTCTAGAATCCACCTGAGCGCCATTGATCATGATGAATTAATCTTGACCGTTCGAGAGTTGCACATCCAATTCC
>ML792522.1:536050-553906 GCA_009831015.1 Picea engelmannii
ATATATATATATATATATATATCAATATGCCATAGGCAAAACACTTATCAGAGATAACACCAAGGATCAAGCAACTGCTGAGAGGGGTGCTCGTTTCCACCCAACCGTAAGCTTAGTGACTCCCAGCAAATTTACCACTAGCCACCCCCAAGATGATACCACGATGTTGTGAGACTGTGTCTTTGTTTTCCAGTGACCAGGAGTGAAGGTTGCAATCCTTCCTCTCTGCTATCACTCACTCTGCATATTTCCAGAGTTCTCCCCTCGCGTCTGCCCCCAATCGCTTCTACCCCACACCTTATCCTCTTGCGAGGTTGTGTGTGGCACGATTACCCTCGTGCTGATCAGGTCTGACGGCTCTACGGATGGGAGGTTCACCTCCCATATTTCATTAAACCATCTACCTATCAGCCTGCCAGACATTTAATTCGGGGCCAACGAGCCGCTTTTGGTTCTCCGGGCCAATGGAGTCCAAATACGGTATTAATTCTCGGTGGAAGTTAACGACACCTTTCTAGGTGCCTTCCACCGCCATCGTGGTCTCTTTTCCTTCACATCCCCTCTCAGCAGTCCTGCAATATAGATTCATAATGTCATTCACATTTATTGACCTTTTCCACAAGGTCCATTTACATCACATATTCACATTTATGAGTTTGCCACAGTTCTTGGCCAGTCCAATTATTTTTACAAACTGGGGGAAACAGGGTGTTACAATTCCCTCCCCGTTAAAAAGGAACATCATCCTCGATGTTCTTATATAATAACATGAATTGCATGTACAGAAGTAAACAAAATCGGATATGCCTGTCTCATGGCATCTTCCATTTCCCATGTAGCCTCATCTGGGATAAAATGTTTCCACTGCACCTTGAACTGTGCAATGGTTCTATTCCGGAGCGAGGTTTCCTTTATGTCCAGTATGCATTGGGGTTCTGGTAGAAATTCTCCCTCCGGTTCCTCCTGGATCACAGACTAGTCAATTATATGATTAGCATCATGTACATATCTCTTCAATAATGAAACATGGAAAACATTATGTGCTTTTACTGTGGGAGGAAGTGCTAGCCGATAGGCTACAGGTCCCACTCTATCTAGAACCTCAAAGGGTCCACAATACCAGGGTGCCAACTTGGCACATGCTCCCATTCTCAGGGAACTCCTTTTGGTCTTAATTTTGAGATATACATGGTCTCCCATTTTGAACTCTCTTGGAGTTCTCTTTTGGTCAGCATAACTTTTCTATCGGTTATGGGTGATCTTCAGATTTTGTTTTATTTGAGCTACTTGTTGTTCCATTTCTTTCAGCATATCAGGTCCAAAAGAAATCCTATTTACATGATTACTCCAGCTGATTGGAGTATTACACGGCCTACCATAGAGGACCTCGAAGGGATTTATCTTTAAGGATGCTTGGTAGCCATTGTTGTAGGCGAATTCTACCAATGACAGGTAGTCTTCCCATTTCCTGGGTTGATGCATTACATGCATCCTTAACATATCCTCTAATATTTGATTCACTCTTTCTGTCTGTCCGTCGGTTTGAGGGTGATAGGCGGTGCTAAACAACAATTTGGTCTCCAAACCAGCCATCAGTGAATTCCAAAACTTGGAAGTAAATTTTATGTCTCTGTCAGATATTATCTCTCTCGGCATACCGTGCAGTCGAAATATCTCTTTCATGAATATCTGGGCGATATCTATCGCCTTACAGGTTGATTTCATGGGGATGAAATGAGTGGACTTGCTCAGTTTATCCACCACCACCATAATGGCATCATTTTGTTTGGTTGAAGTTGGTAATCCAGTGATAAAATCCATGGAGATGGTTTCCCATTTCCATTCTGGGATGGGTAAAGGGTGTAATAGTCCTGCTGGGTGTCGATGTTCTACTTTAACTTGTTGGTATTCTATGCATTGGGCGAAATATTTGGCTATGTCTTTCTTCAATCCAGGCCAATAAAATTGTTTCTGGGTGGCAGTGATCATTTTCTGGTATCCTGGGTGACCAGTGTATGGTATTTTATGTAGTTCATCCATAATGAACATCTTCAAGTCATCACAATTTGGAATGTACATTCTATCTCTGTAAGTGAGTAGACCTCCTTCGGTCATCTGGTAGCCTTCATATTTTTCTCCAGCGGGTTCTTGCTGTAGGTATAGGGTCACAGTCTGAACGAAGGAATCTGTTTCTTGTGCATTTCTGACTCTATTCTTGACATCTGTCTCGCAGGTACTCACTGCTGCCAGGTTAATCATTTTCATGCTTCTGCTAAGGGCATCAGACACCCTATTTTCCTTCCCTTTGATGTGTTTGATTTCAAAATCAAATTCGCTAAGGAGGGCCATCCATCTATCTTGTTTAGCATTGAGCTTTGGTTGGTCGAACAAATACCGTAATCCATAGTGATCTATCATAAGTACAAATTTTCTTCCCAAGAGGTAATGCCTCCACATTTTTAAGGCATGCACTATGGCAGCCAGTTCTCGATCATGAGTCACATAGTTGACCTCATGTTCATTCAATTTTCGGGATTCATAGCAGATCACCTTTCCTTCCTGCATAAGGACTCCTCTAAGCCCTTCCTTACAGGAATCTGTGCACACAAGGAAGTTAGCTTTTGGGCCAGCGATTTTCAACATGGGTGCATGGGTTAGTAGATGTTTCAAGGTTTGAAATCTTTCTTCACATTACTGTGTCCACGGGAATTTTGTCCCCTTCTTATAGAGGGCAGTGATTGGACAAACAATCTTGGAGAATCCTTTTATAAATCTCCTATAGTATCTCGCCAAACCCATAGAGGATCTGATGTCTGAGACATCCTTTGGGGTAGGCCATTCCATGATAGACCTGATCTTGTCAGGATCTGCTGCTACCCCTTCCTCGGATAGAACATGTCCCAAGTAATGTATTTGCTTCTGAAAGAAGTTACATTTGCTTAATTTAGCATAGAGTTGATGCTCTCTTAGCATTTGTAGCACAAGTCTGAGATGCTCTTCATGTTCTTCTCTATTCTTAGAGTAGATTAATATGTCATCAATGAAGACTAGTACAAATTTATCTAAAAATTTACTGAGTACATTGTTCATTAAGCACATGAAAGTGGCAAGGGCATTGGTTGACCCAAATGGCACTACCACAAACTCATAATGACCATATCGTGTCCGGAATGCGGTTTTATGGATGTCTTCACCCTTGATTCGAAATTGATGGTATCCCAACCTTAAGTCAATCTTTGAGAAAATAGATGTGCCTCCCAACTAATTGAATAGATCATCGATCATGGGCAAGGGGTATTTGTTCTTTATGGTTACTTTATTAAGTTGTATGTAATCTATGCACAGTCTAAGGGTTCCATCCTTCTTTTTCAAAAACAAGACTAGTGCTCCCCATGGGGACACGTTGGGTCTAATATAACCCTTATCCATCATTTCTTTCAATTGTAATTTGAGTTCAACTAACTCAGGTGTTCTCATCCGGTAGGGTGTTCTAGACACTGGCACCGCTCCGGGTGCGAGCTCTATCGAGAAGTCAATGTCTCTTCTCGGAGGTAGACCCGGTACCTCTTCTGGAAACACATCTCTATATTCTCTCAGGATAGGGTGATCATCAGGGCTTGGTCTAGCACCTTCAATTGTTTTCAACACCTGTATTACATATAGGGGACATCCCTTTCGACAATACTTTCTCATTTGTAGGGCTAATATTTGTCTCACCGAGACCGATTTTCAGATCCCTTGAAGGGTTATCCTTTTTCCTTCTTTGCTCACACATTCTAAGGTTTTATGGTAACAACCCAATTTGTCTTTATGGGCGGACATCCAGTCCATACCAATCAACAGATCGTATGATCCCAGGGGTAATATGTTAAGGGTTGCTTGGGTGGGGAATTCACCCAACATTAACTGGCAGGCTGGTATGGCCTCTACCACCTTTCTTTTAGTGTCAGTGGCTAACTGTACCAACCATGGCTTGGTTTGTTTTTGTGGTTGTAGCTTACACTTATCCACAGTCTTAGGGGCTATATAACTCAAATTTGAACCAGGGTCAATTAAAACAGACACTTGATGGTTGAAAATCATACCTTCTATTTCCACCACTAAAGCTTGGTGGTCATCTTGGTTATTATCCAAGGCTGCATAAATATACGGCACACTCCTTGCCACATCATTGATTGTGGTAGCTTCCTGAATGTTATAAACTTTTCAACTGTTCTATTGTCGGTGTGGACAGTCTCTCAGGAGATGCTCTTCTCCACAACCCCAACATTTCAGAGGTTCTTTCTTTGGGTTATTAGTCTTTACTGGTATAGGTCCAGAAGTTTTATTTCCATCTGATGATGGAAAGTTCTGTTGGAGTACACTCCGGGTTGGAAAGTTCATTATGGGGTTCTTCTTGTAGTTTTTAAATCCTGAGGATTTGATCCCCTTTTTCTGAAATCTCGAACCACTCTTCTGTTTCCAATCTCCACGAGACTCTGCCCGATGTCCATATTGTTCATGACAATATGTTGCTTTTCGAATAGTGTCTTCTAAGGTCTTTGGCTCGTCGAATTCGATTCGGTTCCGGTATTCCTTGGGTAGCCCACTAATGAAGCGTTGCGCCTTCGCCTTCTTTGCTTTGATGTAGGGTACATATCTCAATAAGTCGAGGAATTTGTTGACATATTCCTCTATAGTGAGTTGTCCCAGTTTGAGTTCATAAAACTCTTTAGCCTTCTCATCGAAATATTTTTCCGACAAATACTTCTTCCGGAAGTACTTTTCAAATTGTTTCCAAGACAGGTCCTCCTCGCGGACCCCTTTCATATTCTTAAGGTATTCCCACCAGATGGAAGCCTTTCCATTCAGATTGAAAGTGGCCACTCGAGCCTTCAGATTCTATGAAAAATCATGGACTCTGAAATATTTCTTCAGTCCAAGTAGCCAAGCCTCGGCTTCCTCTCCCTTCTTTTTCTCACCGTCGAAGGAGGGAGGTTTGGCCTTTCTGAATTCCTCAAATTTATGACTCTTGGAAGTCTTTTGCTTCTTCTGTTTTCTTCGAGAATAGGAACTGGTCCGGCTGCTGGAAGATCTTTCTGAATCGCCATCTTCCTTCTCAGTGGAATCATCTGACACTGGTCATTTACCTCTGGGGTGGACCTTTCTTGAGGTGCTCCTCTCAGTATGGCCACTGATAGGACCCTGTTTCTTCACTTTGGGTTCATGCTACATTTGTCGCTATAGGTCGGATAAACTCTGTAGTAACATTGCATTAATTTTAGTTTGTTTTTCTTGTTCTTTCATCATCCTTTCATTGTCGGCCTTGCAGCTTTGCAACTCAACCATGAGACTCCTCACAGTCTTGGCTAGGTCTGGAGGGGTTCCTATTGCTCTTCTTTCGTCAGACTCTTCGTCTCTATTGTGGGAGCCTTCTCCCACCTCTTAGTGAGTTACCATACTCTGCATCTGTAAATTCCCATGGCTGATCGTCCGCTTAGGTGAAAAGACAAATGCTAATTGTTAGTCAAGAGTTAGATATATATATATATATATATTTATAATATGCGCATAATTTATAACTCTTTCACATGCATACACAATCGGGTTGTTGTTTCCAAGTTTTCAATCCTGGATAAGAGAGTTACATTAGGGGGTTGCTCTTTGTAGGAGTACTTCGAACGGAACTTATGTGCAACTCGTTCATGACCCTAATCAGGCCGAGTGTTATAACCATGCTCTGATACCACTTTGTCATAAACCCACTACCTAAATCGCATTTTTCTGGTCTTCTGCAGAATTAGAAGCCCTAAAACATCCATGGAGGACCAGCGTAAGCTGGCTCTTTCTCTCTCCCCGCTCCCATGTGGTCACGGGTCATGATCACAGTCTGAATAAACGCAGTACCTCTTTCAGGTTTCGCGCCTCAGCGCCACAGTGATGTCGAGTCGTTTGACTTGGCAACCGCTGAATCCCGACAGGGCTAGCGATCAGCCAATGGGGTGAATCCCAACAGGGCCAGAGAATAGCCAATGAGAAACGGCCCCGTTGCACGGTTAAGTGGAATACAGGTGGAAGAGAGGGAAAATTCGACACAGTGGTCGACATGACGGGAGGGGCCCCACTTCACACGCCACACTATTCCGGAGCCCCCCCCCCCATTAAAGGAAGAATGGCAAGGGGGGTCCGAAATCCACCTGAGCATCGTTGATCATGATGAATTAATCTCGACTGTTCAAGAGTTTCACGTCCAATTACGGACCCCCTCCCCATTAAAGGCAGAATGGCAAGGGGGCTCTGGAATGCATCCTCAGTTGTAGATCTAGGCGAGTGGACTCTGGCCATCTAGATCTATTCGCTACTTACCCTAATGCGCGCTCGTGCCCCAGCGTAAAACTGGCATCTCTTCCTCACATCGGACGGTTGTTACGAACCCTGAGATTTCCCGAAGGAATCTTCTACGTCCATCGGGACTTAGCCACATGCTATTGTCTCGACATTATGGATCGGGATTTGTCAAGGCAAGAGCGCGAGTTTTTGTCAACGGAACTCCCGAATCCTCGATTTCCCGAAACAAGTAATCTCTCAACACGTCACCTCCTTAAATCGGACGGTCCACAACTGCTCGGAGATTTCCACCCAGGAAAGTCTCGACCCCTTGTCACCAGGACTCCTGATCTCACGATTCTCGATTTCCTGAAATGGGAGATCTCTTGACACGTGGCCTCCGTCAATCGAACGACTCAGATCTATCCCGGGGTTTTCATCATGGAAAATCCCTAACTCTTGTCAATAGGAATCCTGATTCCACGATTCTTGATTTCTTGAAATGGGATATCTCTTGACGCGTGGTCTCCATCAATCGGATGGCTCAGATCTATCCCGAGGTTTTCATCATGGAAAATCCTGAACTCCTGTCAACAGGAATCCTGATTCCGCGATTCTTGATTTCCCGAAATGGGAGATCTCTTGACGCGTGGCCTCCATTAGTCAGATGGGTCAGATCTATTCCAGGGTTTTCATCATGGAAAATCCCGATTCACGGGGGTTTTTAACCCTCGGGTAACTCCGGATAGATCCAACGGTTGTCGGGTTTTCCAGCCGAGATCTGACAGCTCACATCGTTTCCTACCCATGCATTCTTCCACGACTCCTTGGACATGGAAAAGATCCATGGTCCAGATACTCTCATGGACCTTGGAGATCTACGATCCCAAATTCCTCACTGCCCACAAAGACACAAAAAACAAAGGGGTAAGGCATTTTAACACCTTACCTTCTCCTACCAATCTAACAGTCGGGTGTGTCTGCAGATTTCTCGAAGGAATCTCATCCATCGGTCAACAACTATCAGGGATAAGGTATTTAACTTTCCATATTCCTCTTACCAAATCTAACGGTCACGAGTGACCACAAATTTCCCAATGAAATCCCGTCCGTCGATTAATACCTATCGGGGTTAAAGCACTTAACACTCCATCTTCTTCCTCTGATCTGACGGTCGTGAGTGACCACAGATCTCCCGACGGAATCTCATCCGTCGATTCGTTACTTCATCCTTATGCTGTCATCTCGGTTTTCAAGAGGATCGTTCCTCCTTATGCAGGTTTACTAAGGCCTTACGCCTTCACAACTGCCTTCCCGGTTCTTGATGGGATTTTCAGGGAAGGTATCTCTATGGGAGGAATTACTCAGGGTACTACCTGAGGTATATAAGGATGTCGTCCTCCGGAGAACTAGGTGCGAAGTCTGAATTAGATCAGTACGCACACAAATAACGAATTCATGAGGACATAAACCATACTTAGTCTTTCCATGTAAATATACAATTACTAGTACTGATCAAAACACCATACCATCATTCTTATAATGAAATCATTCATAGTTTCACAGCTTATGAGCATAATTATTAGAATAAGCACACATATATATATATATCAAGATGCCAGAGGAAAAACAATTATCAGAGATAACACCAGGGGTCAAGCAACTGCTGAGAGGGGTGCTCGTTTCCACCCAACCGTAGTCTTAGTGACTCCCAACGAATTTACCACTAGCCACCCCCGAGATGAGACAACGATGCTGTGAGACTGCGTCTCTGTTTTCCAGTGACCAGGAGTGAAGGTTGCAATCCTTCCTCTCTTCTATCACTCACTCTACATATTGCCAGAGTTCTCCCCTCGCGTCTTCCCCCAATCGCTTCTACCCCATGCCTTATCTTCTTGCGAGGTTGCGTGTGGCGCGATTACCCTCGCGCTGATCAGGTCTGACGGCTCTACGGATGGGAGGTTCACCTCCCATCCTTCATTAAACCATCTACCTACCAGCCTGCGAGACATTTAATTCGGGGCCAGCAAGCCGCTTTTGGTTCTCTGGTCCAGTGGAGTCCAAATACAGTATTAATTCTCAGTGGAAGTTAACGCCACCTTTCTAGGTGCCTTCCACCGCCATCATGGTCTCTTTTCCTACACATCCCCTCTCAGCAGTCCTACAATATAGATTCATAATGTCATTCACATTTATTGACCTTTTCCACAAGGTCCATTTACGTCACATATTCACATTTATGAGTTTGCCACAGTTCTTGGCCAGTCCAGTTATTTTTACAAACTGGGGGAAACAGGGTGTTACATTCCCCTTCTGCCTCTGCTCCTTCTTAAACTTCCTCTTATCTTCCCAAGATCTTTGGAAAATATGCTTTCCCTTATGGTAATCATATAAACACTTTTCCCTCCTTATGGTTTCTTCCATAGTTTTAGGATCATCATACTGGATTTTGTCACTAATGAAAGATGGCAGCCCACTCAGATATCTCTGGATCTTGACTGTCTCATTCTGAATGAAAGAGACATACTTCAATCGATCACGAAATCTCCTTTCATATTCATCTATAGTCATGCTTCCCAATTTAAGTTCAAAGAACTATTTCATCTTTTTTTCATAGTACCTCTTGGTTAAGTACTTATTTTCAAAATGCCTCTTGAATTCCTTCCATGCAACATTCTTCTCTCTAATGTGATGCACTTGCACAAGATGATCCCACCATATTGATGCCTTTCCTTTCATCCGATATATTTTGATTCTTCCTTTTGCATGAGAGGGATAATTATGCAATTGGAAATCTTTATGAATGCCAAGTAGCCATGTCTCAACATCTTCATATTTCTAGTGCTCTCCATCAAAAGTAGGAGGTTTGATCTTATTCATTTCACCCTTTAGTTCATCCACTTCATATCTCCAATGATTTTTGGTAGGAGATGGAATTAAATCGTCATGTGGCCTCCTTTCGAAATTCCTTTGGGAGTGTTGGTGATGTTTGTTACCACTTCATTCTCCTCTTTCCTCATTAGGAGACCTGTGGCTTCCTGATTTGTTGGATCCACTTTCCTTATCTAACTTCTTTTCAATTCTTTCCAGGCTCTGCATTAACTTCCTATTGAAGTCTTCATGTTTCTCCTTGGATCTCTTAAGCCTTTCGTTATCTGCCTGGTGAATTTGGACATGTTTTTGCAAATTTTTAATGATTTTCATCATGCCCATGTCTTTATCTATTTCTTTTCCATGCCCATTGGAGTTCGTTGCTTCAAATCCCAAATGGACATCCATTCCTCTAACTTCATTCTCCTGACTATAAGCGCCCTGTGCCTCCTCCATTTCTCTACACTATGTGACAATTCTATTCAGTTCTAACAATTTCTAACTCTACAAAAGGTGCAGTCAACCGAATTTTTTCAGGCTATCAATATTTAATAATTTTCCAGAATATTGTAAACCAATCTGATTCAACGAAAAAAAATATATGACTCCATTTTTCTGCGGGTCTTGGTCGATCAAGAATCCCCACGGCTCTATCTATGAGCTTTGTTCTGTTCTCTAATTCACTTTAGATTACTATCCCCTTTTCTCAGCCCCCAATTTATGTGACCACAGGATGTGGCCAAGCACTAGGTTGATAGCTGCTTATTCGAATCTTTGGGCCTCCGACTTTAGAACTTTCGAGCTTTAAATATTCATGCAACTCCAACTACCAATTCACCGGAGAACCAATTGCGAATTCATGAAGGACGGTGGATCAACAATCCATGGCTTCCCAGCATCCAACAACAAAAAATTTCTATGGATCTCTGACTTTGGGATTTTTCGAAGTACTACTGCATAGATCCGTTGGAGTGCCAGACTTACGAATTTTCAAAAAACACATCAACGATCTGTGCCATTTTGATAACCAATAACCAAGATCAACTCCAGGACTTTAGCTTCAAGAGTTCTGAACTGTCCATACTCTCAATTCTTCCAGAGTTCCAAATCTCTGGACCTTGGGATCTGACGCCATGCATCCTTTGCGATGAATGTTTGAGATATACTTCAACCTTTAGGATTTTGTGACTCTATGCAAAACGTAACACAATACCTCTAGAGTGCCCAGTCTCTAGATTACATGATCTGTTGGCGTGTGTCCTCCATGATCAATGGTCGAGGTAGACTCTGGCCTCCGGGACTTCGAGTGTCTTCACACTTGAACACAATTCCTCTAGAGTGCCAAGTCTCTGCACTGTAGGATCTGGTGCCATGTGTCCCTTGCTATCAAGTTAATGTGGGTTCAACTTCATTAAATTCATCACTAAATTTAAATGCTTTTTATAACATTAGGACCCCACTAGCCATGCACAAGGGGAGTGCCAAGTGGCATAATACTAGAAGTGGACACGTGGCCCAATCAGGTGGGTGACATGTGTCACATTCCAATTGGCATAACCATTATTTGACAGGTTCTTAACTCACTTGCACATTGCACACATCCCATGTGTCCATGTCGGTTCAAGTGACGTTGGCAAGCCATGTCACTTCAGAACTTCGAGCTTCATAGCTTCGAAAGATTTTACACTTACATTCCTCAAATCTCCCACAGTCCAAGCTCCCAAACATATTTACCTTCCAGGGTCCACCTAGTACAACCATCAACAATTAAGGTGGTGGCACATGGCATGTCTAGGAAAGGTCCACATCACCCCAGGGTACGTCATCATGCCATGCCACTTTGGCTCTTTGGCTTCGGGACTTCGGGATTCAGGATATTCCACACTAGCACACTCCAATTCTCTCGAACATCAAACTCTGAATAAGTTGATATTCTGACACGCATATCCTTTAATGAATGGTCTGGATGAACTCCGAACTTCGGGATTTTTCTCCTTAGCACACTTTGTTTCTCCCGAATCCTGAATTCCCGAACAAGCCAATACACTGACACATGTCTCTTTTGATGAATGATCTAGATTAACTCTGGACTTCGGTATTTCGGGAGTTTTCACTCTATCAAACCTTTTTACTCCCGAATTCCTAATTTTTGAACTGTTGTGAGATCTACGACTCACAATCATTCATGCACAGATCTGTCGGCTGAGATATTCTTTTCACCATTGTGCCTTACCTTATTCTCTTGGCTTGATCTAATGGTTTTGATCTGTCTTTGTCCAAAACCAACGGTCAAGCACTTCTCCTCGGATCTATGATGTAGATCCACTCCAGGACTTCAGAACTTCGAGCTTCGACCCCTTTTACTCTATAACACATAAACTTCATGAAAGTCACGAAGTTCGAAGGACTTGGAGGTTAATTCTCATGCACCTTTTTCCAAATCTGACAGGCTAGAAAAAGTTGGTCTTTCCCCTGCGTAGATCTCACACCCCAAATTCAAACCTTGCGACCCAACATAGTGGTTGTTGTGGCTTCTATCTCTGTTTCCATTCCTTAAACCGTTATACCTCCTGAGCTTCATAACATGACCAAGGTATTCCCTTGGCACCCAGGGACATTCTTAACTCATATTTTGTCTGTTTTGACAACATCTTTGTCCGAACCCCGATACCAATTTCCACTTCTCCAGCCCAATTCAGGCTCAGTGCTGAAACCTTGGCTTTGATACCATTTTGTAACATCCCCAGCCACCCAGGTCAAGCCATGCTACTCCAGAAAATGCTATGATACCATTTTGTAACATCCTCGACCACATAGGTCAAGCCATGCTACTCTAGAAAATGCTCTGATATCATTTTGTAACTTCCCCATGGCCACCAACAGGCCGAATAAACGCTACCTCAGACATACACTGTCTCCAAGACTGATACCCAAGTGACGTACCCAGGCAGCCAGACTATCATCACCACTTGGAAAATTCCCCGTTTTGATGTTCATATATATATAGATATATATATATATAATACAATTTAAACAAACATAAACACTCTTCTCATACACTTGGTCATGCGGAAGAAACATTAACACATACATGCAATATATACAAGAAATTCTAATAACATTATAACATGTATACTAGATACACAACATACAATGAACAAATAATTGGTACTTATCTTTTGATTGAGAAGACCATCGACTACGTGCAGACCTTCCACGAACCTCCCAGCCTTAGACCATACTGCTCATCAGTCTAAGCAGGGGTCAACCCCGAGTTGGGACTAAACTCCACCAGGCGAGGGATTCCTAGGCTAGGAAAGGTCGACAGGACAATCACACAGTTCAACAGGAAGGATTTCCTCCCAGGTGATACTTACGCCCACCTCTCATAGACTCTCACTCCCCACATGTCGGTCACACCCCAAGAGTATACCCCTTCACTGTCACACAGTCCATCGACTGCTCCACATCCCTTTTGAGGCTTCAAGAATAGGTTGAACAAGAATTCTCATAGCTCTGTAGCTGCTATTAGACTCCCTCTAGGAGAACTCACTTCCTCAGCACACTCTCTCACCTGGAGAGACTTTCTCATAGGCCTAACAACATGCTTATTCTATCTATGGGCCTAAAAACCCGCTTCTTCACTCCCGCTCCTCAACACACGGGCATGGTGATGGAAACAACCTATGCTAGACGTTGGGGATGGTAATGACAGTACAATATGCAGGACACCCGCAGGGTACAGGTGCAACAAGGGTATCAATTCAGGCTTGTTTCAGAGGTTTGGGGTGGTTCAGGAATTTAAAAATGGCGTTCGAGGGTTACCGTGTGCTTGTTGTGTGCGTTAGTGAAAAATGGAAAAAGGATCACCAACACAGTAAGAATTCCCACTTATATTTGCATGTGCCTAAGCTCACACATGGAGCTCATGAAGCACGTTCCTCTCCATTTCGAAGTCATACCCTTTTCCAAAGGAACTTAGGATATAATCATGTCCCACTCACAACATTTAGAATAATAATATATTATTCTATTAGAATTAAGCTCTTAACCTTAGCCCCTCTTTCCAGCCTCTCATCCCCCTCCCTTACCCATCCTAGTGGAGTTCATCCCCCCATACTCTTTCTTCGTGGTCAGTCTACATGTAGTGATGTTATTTATATTAAACATATAAATATTTACATGTACAACAAAAAAGGCTCCAGGCCTTTATCATCTAGGTTGTCTGGCCTAAGAGTACATAAGCCCCTAGCTTATAACACTTGGCTCACTGGCCTACATAACATATTTAGAATTCATAATTACAACTGGGCTCGTCCTTGGGGTATTATAGACTTCATATATTTTCCCAAGGAAATGAATCCATGTATTCCTTGAGAAGTCATCTATAAATGAGACATAGTACACAGATTTACCTAGCAATGGAACCGACATAGGTCCAAACACATCATTGTGCACCAACTATAAAATTTCCTCTGCCCTCGTAGCACCAAAGGAGAATCTTACACGATTTTTCTTTCCATATAAGAAATGTTCACAGAAATCAAAATCCAAAGATAAATTATCCTATACCTTCAAGCATAACTTTACCATGTAGTACTCAAAGTCCCTTCTCTCTGTTATGTCCTAGTCTTTGATGCCATTGCATAGTCTTTTCTCCAGAGACTATATGAGTTTTTTCTTCTTCATCTCCAATCTGAGGGACAACGAAACTATTGCACCCATCACCAATAGTGCTTCCCAATATCTTATATATAGTTCCAATCCAAACTTCCTTCAGAAACACCATTACCCCTCACACCATCCTGTAGGTTTATTTTTAAACACTATTTTTACACCTGCATCATCTATATTGCTTACAAAAATCAAATTTCAGGCCAATCCTAGGATGTGCATAGCACCAAGGAGTGTTCTAATCATACCATCCATGAGTTGCAACTTGAATTTTCCTCGTCCTATTATTTTGGTGGTCGAGTTATCTCCTAACTTACTAGGGACTTAGACTAATACAAAGCCCCTAAATTATTCCATAATGCCTTAGATGTAGCTTCCCCTAATATATTTAGTAATACTAAATCTCAGAGACAACTAGATTGTTCTATTTTCCTTCCAATCCAAAATTTCCCAGTCTTTTATTGAAATTCCTATAGGTGTGGTACCTGGATCCACTATGATCCATTAATCCTTGTCCACCAACAAATCTTCCATCTTGAGTTTCTGCAGCTCAAACGTTTTCCCATTAAATGTCTTGATCTCTAATTTTGAACTTCTCGCCATTTATTTTCACCACAATAATCAATACCACAGATATCCCACTATAAAAAGGTTTATCACAAACCCAAGCCAAACCCTTAGCCACAAAAGTGTTCCTCTAAAGCCAATAACACTCTAATGCCAAACCTAGATTTTAACCTTGTACAACTAATTACTGCAAATGGATTCTTAATAAAAACAAAAAATGTACAAATGACACACACACACATTACATAGAGATCTTACCGTGGAACCCAAACTGGGAAAACCAACAACCTGTTTAGAGTTGCACCTCTAATTATTTATTCGTCAACTTTCTTCGTTGTTTACAATAGATAGATAGATATATAAGATCATGCTACATCCAAAACCCCTAATCCATTGACACAGATTAGTCAAAAGCCCTAATTATTTAACCAAAATTAGAAAACCATCTGCGAAAACCATGTGTTGAAAAATGACTAAAAATGAATGCAAAAAATTGCCAAAAAATATAATTTTCGAGGGCTTCTCCCCCTTGTGACCCCCTCGGAAAGGGGAGCTCCAACCCACTGGGAAGGGGAAGCTCTGCCCCCCCTACAACCCCCTTGTGACCCCCCCACGTGCCCACAAAACAAATATTGGGTTTGTTCATGCAAATAATATAACACATACCCAACATTTTCGTGTATCTTTGCTTAAGAAATGTGTGCATGACCCTATTCATGTGTTGGATTTTGACTATGTATACATATACATGCATATATATCAGTCGGTATATATACCGACCAGTATATATGTTGGTATATATATAGACCAGTATATCAGTATATATACCGGTATATATGTCGGTCGGTATATATAACAACATATATACCAACATATATATCGATATATATATTGACATATATACTAGTCGGTGTATATAGTAGTATATATATGGACATATATACTAACTAGTATATATACCAACATATTATACTAATATATATACTAACCGACATACATAATGACATATATATCGGTATATATACCAATATATATATGGGTAGGTATATATACCGACATATATATACTTGTCGATAGATATATCGACATATATAATAGTATATATATCGATATATTATATCAGTATATATATATTGGTCAATATATATATCAACAAGTCTGTATATATACTAGTATATATATTGATCAATATATATACTTGTATATATACTGGCATATATTCTGATATATTATATTTGTATATATACTAGAATATATGTTGATTTCCATGTTAAACCTGGATCTATGTATGATACAATCCAGTCAAATCATTATGTCATCTGTCTACTACGACCTCCAATTGTCGAGCCAAACCATTTCGTCATTCGCTTGTCACAACCTCCAGACCTTAAGCCAACAACACACATTGAGTAGCCTAATTTCCATGAGGGTTTGTTAGCGATGTTGAACCTAACAACAATTGCATGGGTCTGATTGAGGAAAGGGGCTTGACTTTTGTCTCCATGGATAGTTGTTCCCGGGGATATTATTATTATTATTATTATTATTATTATTGTTAAAGGAGTAAGACATTTGTAATATTCGGTTTTAACACTTTGGATAGTTTGGATTGAATTGTAAGTAAATGGATATAATGATCATATTTCACTGATGTGAGTTTGGATAGATGATATTGTTCCTAAATTTTTTAAATATCTTGTATGAATTCTTGGTGTTGAGCTCAAGGCCAAGGCTTGAGTAGTGAATGGCTAGGCATGTGTTTTCAATAATTATGTTTTGTATATACCATGAGGTAGGGTTTCCATGGTATACTCAAGATATATAAATATTATTTCAAAAATTAATATAAAGGTCCAATGCTAGCTATTGAGAGCATAAGAGGGGTTATGAATCCACTAGAGGGGAAGATGAAAAGGGGTTCAGAGTTGAAAAATAATCATAAGTTTCCCAAGTTTCCTAACTTTCATTTCGTTTCACCATGTGCATTATGAAAGAACCACAACCACCAATCATTAAATCCAAGTGGTGACTAGTGGGGAAGTATGCCTTCCATAGTTATGAGAATGTGGGAGTTGAGTACATGTCATGGGAAGTGTACAAGACTCCAACCCCATATAATTTGAACCTTGTGGAAATTCAATTCATCTCTTTTCTCATGCACTCTCTTCATGAAAATTCAACTGAACTATTACTAATGGTTCATTAACTCCATTCATTCGAGTTGCTTCACTCAATTCCTTTGATCCCATGCATTCCATGCTACACTCACAACCATTTTCATTCAAACCTTTCTCCATATATGCACATCCTATGAGATTCTAGAGTTGTGTTCTCATCCTGGAGATCAGGATTACAACCTATAGATGATCAAGTAGAGTTGTGAAAGGGAATACTATGGGCCTAATAAGAGATATGGGAGGATACAAAGGAGCATAGAGGTCATGCTAATAGGAAATAATCCATTTCTCTGTATATTATTACTTGTTGAGTGCTCAAGAGCTAACATTAAACTTTGTTGAGTTTTCATAAAGATTGAAAGTAAACTGGACACCTTCCGCACACACTAAAGAGCATTGGAGGAAAGAATATTCACGGGGGATTATTGAGTAGAGAAGGGAAATATCTTCCTTGTGTTGTGTGGGGTAGTAGAAGGGAGTGACATGGCTAGGATGGAAGATTAACTATAGTGTTCTATGGTGTCCAATTTTTCCAACACTGAGAGCAATTAAATGGGTGAGAGACCTAATATTCCTTAACCTATTTCCTTCGTTTCGGTGGCCTCATAGCCCGAGTTGAGGGTAGTATTTGTAGTGGATTCTCGGGATCAATAGGTGGAAAATCGCTCATTGATAGCTAATTTCCTTAGACCATTATGTTTCAAATATAAGTGTTCCGTATCTATTATGAATTCTTGTATAATTGTGTTGATTAATCTTGTATGTTGTTTATGTACTAATATGGAAATTGGATTCCTGAATGTATGAAGTTGCATGCATAGTTTTTACATGGTTTCATTGCATGCTTTTTAAATTTGAAATTTCCTTAGAGTTTATTTACTCTGAATATATATTACCCATTCAAAGCTACATGGTGATAGACATGTCCAATTCAAATCATTTATGCATATTGGCATGGATGCATGTCACATTCCAATATGGAGTAGGGTATTTTTAATAGGCCTTCAAAATATATAATTTTGAAGTTGTTGGAACCCTTTTCATTGACTATGGGTACTTTTGTTCACTTTTGAAGTGTGCTTACTTCTAATAAGGCCAACAAATTTTGTTTGTTACGGTAGAATGCTTTAATTAATTTAATTGGGTCTAATTTTGGTGGTTGAAAAAATAAATTGTTATCCTTTCCAAGTGAGTTCAAATCCTACTTATGACATGATCACTTTTCATTTTAGGGTGTTCAAGGGTAGGTGAGAAATGACAT